>SNQJ01S0019519.1:195687-242500 GCA_010110895.2 Picea sitchensis | reverse complement strand
GGAATTTCTCTGGTGGACGTAGCCCACACTGGGTGAACCACGTAAATCTGTGTCTCTCTTGTATTGTGTGTCTTTTGTGTTTTGTTTCTGCATTTGTTTTATTTTATTGCTCCGCGGTCCTATTTTTCTAACATTTCTCCCCCAAGTATTTTACATCTCATCTCACCAAAAATTTCTTAGTGACTGGGTTATATAGTGTACAGTCTTTGGACTATTCATTGTACCCAATGAAAATGCACTTTTAAATCCTATTGTCAAGTTTCCTTCTTAGCTCTTCTAGGACATGTGCAGACACTTGAATTCATGCGACCCCATGCTTCTTTCATAAATTTATCTTTCACACTTTTTCTTGGAGATGTGTTGAGCATGTAGAATGAACAAGCAACAACTTCAACCCAAAAATCATTGGACATATTTCTAGCTTTGATCATGCTCCTTTCAATGTTCATGATGGTATAGTTATTTATTTCAACCACTCCATTATATTGTGGAGTAAATCATCCAGGTGGATATTGTTGGCTACCCACTTGTTCCAAATTCCAACTGGCTCATCTTGACAGTTTTCAGTTCAACACCTTTTTTTGTAATGGGGACATTTCTTGGTAATTGTGGGTTTTGCACTTCTGGGGGTGTATTGAAGCCCTACACAACATCTAGGTGGATAATGGTGTCCACCCACCTATTCCAACTGGATTATTTTGGAACTTTTCATGTCACTACATATTTCTGTACTTCCATGGTCGTTTTGGGGCCCTAAACAATGTTTTTTTCTAGTTTGCCATAGCCAAATTGTAGACTAAGTTAGAGTTTAATGGCATAATGTGTAGTTCTCAAAAATACCTTTCCAACAGGCTATCACATACCTAAAACGGAGATCGCATGCAAAATTTACGACCCCAAGTACTTGATGTACTAACTTACCCCAACGAGGCCCACATGAGTTTTGGTGCTTTATCTCCTAAGGTTAGGTTTTTGGATTTCTAGGTTTTTGGAATTCATGTTTATTATAAAAATGCCTTCAGAGCCTCATTGTAATTATGTTCTTGTGAATGAACTTAACCATTACATCTCTTCTCAGAGATAAAGTTTCCACCATTCTAACGAGTCTTGCACTATGTATTTTTACAGTCTCTGTACATTTATTTCATTAATAGAAATCATGTATTGTTGTGTTTCTTCGTTTCTGGAAATATTTATGTGTATTTCATTGTAATATATCTTCTTTCATTTCGGTCCGAAAATAATCTGGATTAGTGGTATCAGACCATGATGCTCTTAATCATTTTTCAGTGCATGTCCCCGACGAGGTCCGATTATAGCAAGTTGGGTCTCGAGCTTGTATCTCTTGAGGAAAATCTCTCTCACATGCCCAAGAAACCCTCCATGGTGGAAGAAATGAAAAACAAAGGAACACAAGATTCTATTAACCTATTTCTTGAGCAAACTCTCACACGATAGAGGGATGAAATGATGAAGAATTTTTCCCACCTCCTTCAACGTCTATCGATAGCAACATGTGCATCTTCATAAAGAGACCACTTTGGAGGAACCTCTCCCTTCAAGGTATAATTTAATTTTGATATTCCCATATTTGAAGGTCAGATAGATGCATATGCCTTAGAAAAATGGTTAAATATGCTAGAAGGTTATTTCTCTATTCACAATTTTTCCGACTGGAAAAATATCACCTTCGCACTCCTCAAGGATCTCCCCCATGTCAAGCATTGGTGGGAAACTTGCTGGGAGTAAATTTATATAGAATCATCTGGAATATATGGGTTCAAGCCCCCTTGGGAATTTTTTATGGATGCGGTCAAGGAATAATAATACCCTATTGATAACTATGAAGACCAATACATGAGATGGATGACACTACAGAAAGAGAAGAACCAAACAATGTTAGAGTTCAAAAATACTTTCCATCCCTTATGAACCAAGTTGGGTATCAAAGACTCTGAGGGACATATGGTTCTGAAATACCGTTAGGCTCTGCATAGGTACATCCAAACCAAAATGGATTTCCTAAAAATATTATCATTGGGAGATGCCTATCGATATGCTGCCAAAATTAAAGAAAAATTTAGGCACCAGAAAAATGGGAGTTTAGTTATGCAAATCCGCAACAACCAAAGCATGGTAAAGATGATCCTAACCAACAACCTCCTGAAAACCAGTCCAAGAAATAGGAAAATAAGGGTAAGGAAAATACGAAGAATGACACTGGGAAGTGGTGTAACTTCCACAAAATCCCCTGCCACAACAATGATGAATGTTGCTCAAAACATTCATTGGTGGCCGATATCAAAGACAAGGAGCTAAACCTTGATTCCGAATATGATCCAGAAAATAATAAAAAAAGGAAGATCATTGACATAGACCCCACTACTACCGTCACGACCGCAACAATTCAACCATAAGAACCAACAGATCTGGAAGAGGGGGAGCGCCTCTTCCATTCACAGATGTGGGTGAAAGGGACCCTGTTGCATTTCATTATTGATAGTGGAAGCCAGAAGAACCTCATCTCAACTGAGGTCATCAAATAGTTAGGGTTGTCGACAACACCACACCCGAAGACTTACAAGATCAGGTGGTTTCGCCAGGGACGATATATCCATGTTAGCCAACAATATCACCTGTCCTATGGCATCCAACCCTTCAAGGATGAGGTAGTATGTGTTGTTTTCTCTCTTGATGTCTATGATGTTGTTTTGGGACAACCATAAATGTGGAAACATTAATTTGTTTATGAGTCTCGACCCCGTAGTGTCATTATTACTCTGGTGGGTCAGCTCTAGAACATACCAAAGGTAGTTCCGACTATTGTTCCACCAAAATAGTGTCGCAAGGAAATCTATCATACAACTAAATTAAGCCTATTCAAAATCTATTCAAAGGATTAACATAAAGCCACTACAACCATTACAACCTTACGACCTTCTATCAAGCAGAAGCATATTGTAGAAGGGAAAGAAGATATTACTTCTTCACCAACGATGGTGCCTACATAATTCCCTGTCAAGCCAAGATAAAATAGGTTGGTCGAAGATATTCAACCCCACCAACAATAGGTTCATGGAAACCCTCCACAGACAAAGCAACACATCTTCTCCAGCAAGGAAAGCATCTCACCAAGATTCAAATTCATCAAATGCTTTCCCCTCTTCCCAAGTAACTCAACATAATGGACACCATTGCTTCAAAAGGGGAGAGGAGTGATCCAGGTGGATATTGGTGGCCACCGACCTGTTCCAAATTCCAATTGGCTCATTTTGACAGTTTTCAGTTCAACACGCTTCTTTGTAATGAGGACATTTCTTGGTAATTGTGGGTTCTGCACTTTTGGGGTTGTAGTGAAGCCCTACACAACATCCAGGTGGATAATGGTGGCCACACACCTATTCCAATTGGCTTATTTTGGAATTTTTCATGGAAGTACATCTTTCTATACTTCTAGGGCCATTTTGGAGCCCTAAACAATGTTTTCTTGGCTTGCCACAATCAAACTATAGATAGAGTCAGAGTTTGATAGCATAATGTGCATTTCTTGAAAATACCTTTCCAACGAGCTATCACACGCCTAAAACATAGATCATATGAAAAAGTTCTGACCCTGGGAAGTTGACATACTAACTTACCCCAACGAGGCCCACATGAGTTTTGGCGCTTCATCTCCTAGGGGTAGGTTTTTGGATTTCTAGGTTTTTGGCATTCATGTCTTTTATAAAAATTCCTTCAGAGTCTCATTGTAATCATCTTCTTGAGAATTAATGTATTTGTCACATCTCTTCTCAGAGATAAAGCTGTCACCATGCTAGTGAGTCTTGCACTCTGTATTTGTACAGTCTATGTACATTTCTTTCATTAATAGAAATCGGGTATTGTTGTATTTCTCTATTTCTGGCAATATTTATGTGTATTTCATTGTAATATTTTTGCTTTCATTTCATTCCGAAAATAATCCGAATTAGTAAATTTGGTAGTGAACTACCTTTTAATTCCATACTATATACAAAAATTTGCAAACTCCTTTTAGTCATACTCTCCTCCTCCATTTGACATGAGCACTTTGACATATTTTCCACTCTATTTTTCTTCTACAACTTTAAATTATTTGATCTTTGTGGATGTATTATAATTTTTTTGAGTAAATATACGCAAAATTTCCTACTAAAATAATCAATGAATGTTAGAAAAAAAAAACTTTCGTCGGTGGACTGAGTTTGAATGGGTCCACATAGATATGTGTGAACTAGTTTTAGATTCTCTTTCACTCTATAGGAGGATTTTGGAGAACTGTCTCCTTGATGTTTTCCAAGGACACAACTTTCACAAGGGTTGGTTTTTCATTCAATATAGGAATTCCCTTAACCATTGATTGTTTTTGCAAGAGACAAAGACTCCAAAAAGGTAGGTGACCATACCTAATATGCGACAACCAAATCTCATTTGTGCTTGAGACATTTTTTGCATATTACTATGACAAGTTTTCACTTCTTGGATTCAATGGAAAATTATATTCTTGGTCATTTGATCCTTTGAAACAACTCTTCTACTAACTAGCTTATCTAAGATAGTGCATGTGGAGTCCTTGAATATAACATCATAACCATTTTGACTCAAGTGTCCTATATTTACTATATTATGTATAAGATTGGGTACACATAAGACATTAAGAATGTCTCTCTTCTCATTTTTCTTGGTTAAAAATGACATAGCACCTTTTCCTAAGGCCTTGGCATGATAATCATCTCCTAAAGTAATTTCAGATTGAATAGGGCTATCAATGCTATAAAACAACTTTTTTTTACCTTTCATGCGATTGTTGTAGCCACTATCCAGCAACGAAAGATCCTTATTGTAGTGTTATTTAGTAAATTGACATGAAATGAACATTGTCTTAGATGTTCCTTCTTTAGTGTTGGAGATATTATGTCTAACCTTTTTCATATCCGACTATTTCTTTATACATTCACTTTCATAGTGACCATATTTTTTTTAGTAGTAACATTTGACTTTGGATTTGTCTATCCATCTTATGCCTCTCCACCTATGATTCTGAGAGTATTTAGGTTGATTTAATTGTTAGATAACTATTTTGGTGTTGTTCTTCCTTTTTCTTCATGACTTCCTCTTTGACCTCTTCCTCTACCACTACTAATGAATGCATGCGTCTTGAAGGCATGTTATAAGAATTCCTCTTCCATGTTGATTCTTGAATCATGGGAAAAAAGAGAAACCATTAGTTGTTCTACTGTTAGTTTATATATATCTTTGGACTCTTCTATGGAAATGGAAATCATTTTAAATTTCCTAGGCAATATTCTGAGAAAAGTTTCAACAATTTTCCGATCTTCAATCTTCTCTCCGTGAATCATGAAGTGATTCATAATTCCCATCACTATCGTCAAGAACTAGTCAATGTTATTTTGCTCAATCTTCAAGGTTTCAAACTCTTTCCTTAAGTTTTGAAGCTTCACAGTCCTCACTTTTTCATTGTAACCTTGGTATGCTAATTCTAGGGTATCCCAAGCTTGATTTGTAGTAAATGCTCCTCTTATACTGGGAAAAATCGAGTCTTCCAATGACAGGGATAATTTTAAGGATGTAAATTTATCTTAAAATATAGAAACCTTGGAGAATATTACTAGTCCTTAATATGAAAAATGTGAAATGTGTGGTGATATTTTTGAAAAAATATTTAAATTTCTAAGGATTTTATATAGTTTCTATAATTTTTTTGCGATTTTCAAGGTAAAATGATTTTATTCTATAGAATTTGGGTGAATCATTTTTAGAAAAGAATGGAAATTAGAGAATCTTTTTTTGGGAAAAATCATGGAAAATTATCCCATGGGAGAAATTTAGCCCCTAAAATTTTCCAGATCCATTTAACTCTAGATCCAAAACTTGGACTTGTTCCCCTTTTTCCTCATTTTTTCAAGCTGATTTCTTTAACCATTAGTCATGGCCTACAAAGTTTCTTGATAAATCTCTAATAAGCCATTGTGCACTGGTTCCCAACATCCCTAGACTTGCATGAAGGTTTTCATCCTTAGAGACCATAACTCATAGTTCTTTCCAACAAGAATTGGTCCCTGTTTTTTACCTATATTTCTTTTGGAATTCATTAAAAATAAATCAAAGAAAATGTGTGAAGGTTATTTCCTTATTTCTCCAATTTTTTTTACATTTATCCCCTTTTTAAAATCCTCAATCACCCTTTTTTTTCTCATTTAAATTATGTCCATACCCTAAATTTATGCTTTTAATATAGCAAAAGTTGATCACCAGAATATACAAAAATACTTTGCAGATAAATAAAACAAATTCAATATTTAATCCAAACACTTGAACTATTTTTTTTACCACTATTTAACTATATACTGAATAAAATAGAAAATTCACCCAAATGAAGAAAAAAAAAATCGAATTCACCTTCTTATGGAAGTGGCTAGATTTTTCTCCTTTGAAACCCTTGACTTAACGAAATGTGGCTTCAACTCTACTAGTTTTTCTTTCAGCCAATTTCTATAGATCTTGGCTCCTGAGAGTTATGTCCTCCATGATCCATCTATATCAATTATCTATCTTCTCTCAACTCTATGAAAAGTCTTAAAAACCTGTCGTGATACCATGTCAATATGATAGGCATAGGAAGTTATGAAGAGAAACACTGGAATATTCATGAGGCATGGCACATCCTTCTCAGTATTAAATAGATTCTCTATAATAGAGATAGCTACTTGGATCCATGTCTTCCATGATCCATCTTAATCAATGATCTATCTTCTCTCCAATCCATGAAAAGTATTAAAAACCTTGTCTCATACCATGTCAATCTAATAGGCATAAGAAAATATGGAGAAAAACACTGGAAAATTCATTAGGCATGGCTCATCCTTCTCATTAGTAAATATATTCTCTATAATATATATTTGAGTAAAAACCCTAGAGGTTAGATACTGTCAAAAAATAACAACCCACATACAACTTCTGATAAATAGAAAATGACCAAATCAACTAATAACCCAACTAAATAATATATTCATACTCAATCAAAGGAGAGATTATATGATTTAACATTGAACACATAATAATATATAATAACACACAAAATTAAAAACCTTTAATAACTATAATTCTTTTGTCTCATGGAGATAAAGAGGGAAAGGGAGTAAGGACAAATTTATAAGTGAGTCTAGGGGATGATCCATCTCAAGAACTAGGCCATATGCATGTGAATGTCCAAGGATTGAACTCAAACATATCACCGGTTGTAATAGTAGAAACAAAGAATATTTGACTAATAAATGAGTATTTTGGCATATGCCATAAAAAAATAGGTTTTCAAGAATAAATGATGGTTGATTCAAAAAGGGGGAAAGAACTAAGCATTGATAGCAAATTCTACGCTTGTAGAATTTTTTTGAACTAGGGAAATTAATACATCTTTAGAAATTTGATCTCACGAGGAGGTTTCCTATATATAATCCCTATGAACTAAGGCCCTGGTGTTGATATCAAATATTATCTTATAGAATCAAACAATAGAAAATATTTCATCACACTTCAACCCAAAACACTAGGTATCCTAAGAGAAAGCATAGAAAACATATTCCAATAAGTCTTATACCTTAAAGAACACTTTTCCAAGCATAAACTACATTTGAAATTCGCTTCATTATAGCAAGATTTATACTAGTAAATATACCTTGGTGTCTTCAATATGTTTTTCAAATCATTTAACCATTTTAACCTTAACTTATATCAAATTAGGAGGACATGCAAGTACGTTAAATTATCAATTCATGAAGACAATGATAGTTAGAAACAAATTATGAAATTGCACAATCTCCAATAAGAAAGCATAAACAATGACAAGTCCTCCTTGGCTCAAAAAATAATATTTGATCACACAAGCTCTCCACACTAGCATGGTTATACTCATTAAAGTTTGTAAACCCTACCCATGTTGCATCACACAAATGTAACATGGAAAGAAAACTCTAGTGCCATCCTCTAAATCCACATGTTCATCTTAAGGTTTGAATCCTCAAACCCTAGGTCTTACACTCTTGCATCATCATAAGCACCAAGACCTACATGGATCATCAAGTATACAATAACTCCATGATATCTTCCTACACTTACCTCCCAAAAGAACAAGGCCCTATAATCATGCAAGGTGTTATATCTACTCTCCATGTCTTCTACTATGGTAGAAACCATAGTGCTACATCAAGANAACTATAATTCTTTTGTCTCATGGAGATAAAGAGGGAAAGGGAGTAAGGACAAATTTATAAGTGAGTCTAGGGGATGATCCATCTCAAGAACTAGGCCATATGCATGTGAATGTCCAAGGATTGAACTCAAACATATCACCGGTTGTAATAGTAGAAACAAAGAATATTTGACTAATAAATGAGTATTTTGGCATATGCCATAAAAAAATAGGTTTTCAAGAATAAATGATGGTTGATTCAAAAAGGGGGAAAGAACTAAGCATTGATAGCAAATTCTACGCTTGTAGAATTTTTTTGAACTAGGGAAATTAATACATCTTTAGAAATTTGATCTCACGAGGAGGTTTCCTATATATAATCCCTATGAACTAAGGCCCTGGTGTTGATATCAAATATTATCTTATAGAATCAAACAATAGAAAATATTTCATCACACTTCAACCCAAAACACTAGGTATCCTAAGAGAAAGCATAGAAAACATATTCCAATAAGTCTTATACCTTAAAGAACACTTTTCCAAGCATAAACTACATTTGAAATTCGCTTCATTATAGCAAGATTTATACTAGTAAATATACCTTGGTGTCTTCAATATGTTTTTCAAATCATTTAACCATTTTAACCTTAACTTATATCAAATTAGGAGGACATGCAAGTACGTTAAATTATCAATTCATGAAGACAATGATAGTTAGAAACAAATTATGAAATTGCACAATCTCCAATAAGAAAGCATAAACAATGACAAGTCCTCCTTGGCTCAAAAAATAATATTTGATCACACAAGCTCTCCACACTAGCATGGTTATACTCATTAAAGTTTGTAAACCCTACCCATGTTGCATCACACAAATGTAACATGGAAAGAAAACTCTAGTGCCATCCTCTAAATCCACATGTTCATCTTAAGGTTTGAATCCTCAAACCCTAGGTCTTACACTCTTGCATCATCATAAGCACCAAGACCTACATGGATCATCAAGTATACAATAACTCCATGATATCTTCCTACACTTACCTCCCAAAAGAACAAGGCCCTATAATCATGCAAGGTGTTATATCTACTCTCCATGTCTTCTACTATGGTAGAAACCATAGTGCTACATCAAGATCCAAAAGAACCATCATCATGATCCATGACATGTTATTTTATAAAGTTTAAATGTATAGCATAAACCAGAGTAATAAAAATATAAAACCCTATCATCACACAAGAGAAATCTCTCCAAGAACATCCAAGATGTTTCTCTCTCCCATTATCTTCTCCTATGGTTTCCTCATGAACCCTATAATTTATCTCCTAGTGTTTCCTCATGAACCCTAACTTTTATCTCCTATTGTTTCCTCATGAACCATGTCATCTCTAATACAAGTACAAAGAATATTAAAATGATAATGAATCAATTCAAGAGCTCTCTCCTCTCTTATATATACATGTATGTGAGCGATGATAAAATAAAATAAGGATATATTTCCATAGAAGTAACCAATAGGGAAACTCCTCATGGAGAAATATACAATACAAGGACATGTACATGTGTCAAACTAAGATTTGTACAAACCCCAAAGTGAAACACCCTCCAATTCATGATCTTGTGATCAATGCCCCTCCTCCAATATGTTTCACTCTCTAACAAGATGTTATCCCAATGATTCCTCTTCCATGGTGGTTCATTATCCAAGTGTCCTCATGCAAGGTATTCCTCCTCTAACTATTTTACACATTCCCTCACATATGGCCAATATTTCTCTCATGTGTATGAATGTGGCCAGAAAACTCCAATGCTCCTCCTCAACATATGTGTTCAAGTCCATCTACAAGCTCCATGAAGTATGATATTCAATCCAAGCATCCTCAACTCAAGTATCCAACCTCCAAGGTTTATATCACATGGTCCCAACCTCCAAATTCTAAGTTCCTTCTTCCAAGTTCCCAACACTCCTCATAGGTAGGCACCTCCATCTATTGAGAAAGAAATTCCTCCATTGTGTGCACCCAATGGGTTAATCAACATGTCAATAAAGGAAACAAACTGATAGGTAAAGGTGTCATGCTATCACTTTAACCAAGGTCAAGAATCCACCCAAATTGAGCCATCCATATGTCCATGAAGCATCTTGAAGGGGATAGAAGACATAACACTCTCCTAACAAGATGAAAAAACTTTTGCAGCACCCCAAAATCTAACACTTTCTCTTTATGATGAAAGTGATTTATGTGGACCCCATCAATTCCCTCTGAAACTAGAACCTAAATAACTCCAATTCCTCCATAAATATCAAATAATGTTCCTTCATTATGAGAGAATACCATATCTACTCTACACGAGTCACACCCACAAGTACAAGTTTACACACCTCAACATCCAAGCGTTTAATGATAAAAAAAGTGTGTTTATCTCCAATCAATCAACCAAAGAAAAATTCAACCCCACTTATAGATGGTGAACATGTAAGAATAATACAAAAAAGTTACTTGGTTTATACCATTTAACAAAGCTACTCCCTCTTCCCCTTTAATAGGGGCCCTAAAATAAAAATAATCATCTGTGAAATTAAAGGAACATAACCCTCGATCACTGCTTTCTACTAAAGTATGAAATGGCTCTAGAACAAAAAATACATCAACAATAATCTATCAAAAAATTGAACATCCCTAAAGTCATCATCATGGGCTGAAATCCTCTAGCACAACATAAGCAGATATTTAGGACATCTTGCAAAATTAATCACATCTCCATAGAAGAGCAAGACAAATTAATTAGATCCATCAAATAAAAACATAAGATTCATCATCAAATATGAACATGGGAATCCCTCTCATACACCTCAAAACTATCCGTAATTGAGTAAAAAACCTAATCATTGTCAACTCTCTCTATCTAAGATAATCTCAAAGAAATAATTAAATCATAGTCTAATCCCTTTATCAGAGAGAATCCAACAACTCCATTCCTGATAGTCATCACTACTCCCCACAACTACAAGCTGGGAATCAATCAATGATTCCACTTCCATAGGTAGAGATGCATATGATCACCAATATATTAGGATCACACTAGATATCATATCCACGATCATTCTTTCTGGTGTCACTTCATAACTTTCATTCCAATTCATAAAAAAAATCGTAGCACCTGCAGTTTCAGATGTTCTTGCAAGCGGACAAATTATAAATTTGCTTCATGGAGCCAGTTTTGGCACACCAACCAGTAAAATAAAAATTTTGGCCTTATGATGCATCCATATGGGTTTTGTTTAAGTATCATAATGAGAGATTGTATGATCAAAAATCATATTTTAATTTTGGCAGAAAATGCAATTTTTGGTAGCTAAAAATCGAAATTTCATAGCCATTAGCTACCGAAAGTCAAAGAATTTGGTAGCTAAATGACTTGTTGACACCCATCATAAGCTACCAAATGTGGAGATTATTATAATCCACTAAAAGGTCTTATCAGAATCTTAATCATTGATTGTACGCTTGGCATAATATGTTATAATTCTCCTGCATGTTACCTAAATCACCTTCATCCATCATTAGCTTGATTTCGTTAGATTTGATGTTTTTTTTTCCTCCATACTTGGTCAAGAAATAACATTTTTTATGACCTTAGATCATGCAAATAATTTTTTATTGATTTGATTTAATGTCCATCATCGCCCGTGTGACATCGAAGTCGGGGGATCACTTCCTCAATTTATTTTAAAATCTTTCCTTAACCGCCCAAAGCACCTTCATCTCTCAGTCTCTAGCTTTGATCTCATTTCTTTATTCAAGTATCCATGTTTATCTATGTCAATCCTCTGTCTACATATTTCTTGTATCCTTGCATCGTCAGTCCAGATATAGGCACTCTAAGAATTAGCTACCAGTTCTTCAGTTTTTATTTAATATGAAGATTGGCAAAGGAGGTGTTTGTTAGGACCCTATAATGTACCTTTTTGCTCACACTTTTTGCTACCATTACATCCTTTTTCCACTCACATTTAAGCTTACATTATCACCTTACCCTATCTCTCCAAAGGTATATAACGTCTCTTCTCTTTGCTATATGTTTAATTTGTTTTACATGTAATTTTACATTACTCTCATACTTAACCATCGATCAGAAATATATAGTGTTGAAACAGTTCGAATTGCAGATTATTGTTGCTGCTTGAAGGCCCGTTGCTGAAACAGTCAAAAGCACACAAACCCCGTTACCGAAACAGTTCATGGCCTACGATGCTGAAACAACAATTCACACAACAGTAAGAAGGAGTTGTTACACTGGCCACAACAGCCGCACCTTAAGCCAGCATAACCATCGCTGCTGCTCGAGACCACGTTGCTAAAACAGTCTGTGATTTGCGATGCTGAAACAATATACAACAACAGTAACAAGAATATAAATAAAGAAGATGTTACACCGGCCGCAACAGTCCAACTATTGTAATATCATTTTGTTACGGGAGATCAGGATATCGTATTCCAGTATGGAAGATTAGATCTGACTAAGAATAGGATTCGTATGTGCACATGTAATTTAATGATCAATTGTATTGAGGGGATTCTCTTCTTTAAATAAGGGGAAATCATCATTAGAGGGGATCCTCTTTTTGGCTAGAAAGGAATTACAAAGAAGGGCGTGTTCACTTTAGACATTGTAACATGATACAGTTGACAGATGAATAAAAGATTATTCTGAGCATTCCTTCTTAGTTCCTTTTGTTTCTGGGGAATCTTGTGAGAAGGGAGGGCCCACCTTCTTCACAAGATTCACCCATTAGTTATGTAGTGTGTTAGTGTTATTTCTGTTCACGCCTTGATTAAATTCTGTTTTGTTGAAACTCTACTTTACTGAACTCTGTTTTGCTGAAACTCTGCTTTACTGGTTGTTACATTGTTTTCATATAATTCATTTTGGGTAACTGTTAATCATTCTGATCGGTAATTCTGTCTGATGAATTTATGAAAGTGTGATAATCAAAGACAGGTGATGAAGATTCCTGCTTGGGGAATAGGGTCCTGTTCTCTGTTAGGAGATAATTAGCCTTCAGTACGTGTCAATCATTTTGATTAGTAATGAGTTCATGAAAGTGTGATAGTCGGAAACAGGTGCTGAAGATTCCTGCTTGGGGAATAGGGTCATGTTCTCTGTTACAGAATAGTTGGTCTTTCCTTTTGCAGTATCTTGAAAGATTTCTTTCCTANAATAGTTGGTCTTTCCTTTTGCAGTATCTTGAAAGATTTCTTTCCTAGGTTGTTGTTTCTTAATGTAATCCAGGATTCTTTGGATAATTATTTCCTTAACTTTGAACTCTGCAATAGGTAGGTTTCTTTTATGTAATTCAAAGTAGAACTTCAGTTTGTTCAAGGCAAGGTGTGATTAAAGTACTTTTACTACAACTCTAGATTGCTTTTGAGATTGAGCATATACAGTGTGTGATTGCCTTTGAAATAAACAGACTTCCTTGGGTTGACAATTTATGTAACACTTGATTGTTTAGTTAATAAGCAATTACAGTGACCAACAGTGTTGTCCTTAGAAAGGAATTACAGGACGTTGCATATTTTGAGGCACACCTTTAATTTTGTGAGTTTTTTAAGACTTTTGGATGCTACATGTTTTGTAAAAAACTCCAGGGGTACCATCGGGGTGCCACAAAAGCATTTTCTAATGGTTTTGATGAGATTAAAGTTCATCTTGGTTCTGTTCTAATGCATATAGGTGAATCTAGTATAGAAACAACTACAAAGATGTTTGGAGAGGGTGAAAAATGGTTCAATAACACATCAACTATAGAAATTGATTTTAGATCATTTCTTAAAAAGGAGCATCAGAACATGAAATGGAAGCAAGCAATCCTCATAAGTTATTTGGAGGAAAAGTGGAACGAATTGTTGAAGATTATTCAGGTTTATATCACATGCAAAGGAAGATATGGAATAACTATGATTTATCATTTTAGACTACTCCTTCACTTCATTGGTAAGAAACCACTAAACATGACTTATTATTTACTTAGAAGTCTTACCAAAATGGATTCCAAAGTCCAGGATAAGCCCTAGGAAGCTAGTAATATCTTGTTCCATCATGGCCTTATTAAATTAATAGTGTTAGAGGAGCTAAGAAAAAGAAATAAGACTTGGAGTTATCTATTTTTTGGTGGTGAATTTGAGCAAGAAGCTCAACCACAAGGAGAGGGAACTTCCTCACAATAGGTAAAGACTCCAAAGATAAGTAAGAGGAAGAAGAGAACAATGTCATTTGTGAAAACTATAATAGAATCTTCATCATCAAAGAAAAAGTGAACTAAAATGAAGCTCAAATTTGGAAAAGAGACAAAAGGCCAAAGACAAACTACTTCCACAAACATTCTCAAGTTGGCCTATTCATATTCAGACTCAAAGCAACCTGTTGCAGAAGTAGAGATTCCAGAAAAGGGAATACCTGAAATTTCACCAAAGAAGAAGGTTAGTAAACAATCTAAGGTAAAAAAAATTGAAAAATAATCTTTCAGAGCTGCAAGTATTATAAAGGTATCTTAAATTAGAGAACAAACCTCTAATATAGACATCTCTCAAAGTTGGTATTGCATTAGACAAGTTATCCATCAAATATGAGACTTTGAAGCACAAGAGTAAGAGGCTTTGGGAGAAGAACAATAAGATGCATAATATCAATAAGGTTTTGAGGTTTAAACTCACCCCTAGAAGACCAAAACCTAAAGCTCGTCCCAATATCAATACCTTAGCAAAAGCGACACTCAGGGTACAATGAGGTGCTTATTATATAGATGGACTAGGGTTAAAGATCTTTCATCAACATTTTTGACAATTTTAGAAGCAGTTGTAGGTTTTGGAAGCTAAAACATAGTTTATATCTCATCCTTAGCTTCCATAATGTTATTCCCATAAAATCGGTAGCTAAGTGCACTCTATTTTGACCCTGTTAGCTACCAAAAATTCCATTATTGACATAAAACTTGAAAATATCCTTAATCACTTTAGATTGGTTCCAGAGCATTCTAGAAGGAGTCCAGAGAAATCATACGGCCGTGACACATAATCGAGCTGCTACAACCACCTTCGAATCAGGTTAGATAGGGTGTATTAAAGCAGGTTAAATCATATCCTATTGTTTAGGGTTTTGTTGCAACCTTCCCAAGATTTATGATACAAGTCATCATACAATTATTTTTGTATTGGGAAAAGCTTATTTTTTGTAATTAGTTAGTAACTAGACTTATCTAAAGAGGTTCGACCTCCTTGGAGTTATATAATATACCATTTATCATGTAAAAATGGGTTCAAGGACTTGAGGAAAAAAGACTATTTGTGCTTGTATTTTTTGAATTATTTTTTATGAGGATCAATACAGAAGTATAAACTTTTGGTTGATAGATATTCATGTGTAAGTAGATTTAGATGTGTGTTTTCTTGTAAGTGAATGTTTTTCCTACTTAGTTTTTTCATATTAATGTTGTTCTTCAGTGTTTAATTGAAAGGAATGATTCAGAATTCATATATGTATGCTTTGAGTTACATCAATTAAGCACTTTCATCTCTTTCTTCCGAATTGCATTGGAATTCATCCATGAATAGATGTTCTGATGTAATGAATTGTTAATCCCCATTCTTCCACCATATTGCAATGAAATTAGTTATCTGAAGATACTCCCTATCTTGCCTCTGCCACCAATTTTCTCAACCACGAGTGATTGATCCCCTATATTTCTATTTCAGTTGATAACTGCATGCCCAATGTTGACTTTCTTCTAACCATGCCACAATCATTTTTAAAAAAAATTCACCTACACAAGATCTAGCTATTGTTCCTGATTCAATAAGAATTCATCGATTGACTGAGTTATAAGAGAGAGAGCCCTCTTTGGATTGGAATGGCTAGATTCCGGTCCTAAAGCTGGTTTGTGGTTACCTTTGGTTTTTCCTCTCACAACCAAGGAAAATTATAGAGTGATTACACTTTCCACAAATGTATGTGATTTACAATCAATACTATCCCAAGTGATAATTTTGGAAAATCCCTTCATTAATAACAATCACTAAACTTGAGAAAGGATTCCATCACAAATAAACCAAAAAAATCAACTAGCAATCACCAATTTATGACAAAATGAATTAGTCCATCCCTAGCTCCAAAAATCAACAAACAACCAAGTGTTTAAGCTTGACTGTTACAAGCATCACTCCACTCCAAACATTGGTATATCTAGATCAAATAAGAAACCTATCGCCGGTCCTCTTTTCTATCAAACCCATTGAAATAGATAGACCGTATGCCAACATCAATGAATAATATTGTCTGCCTACCATGGGTGAAAACACACTAGCATCTACGAAAATAAATCAATGACCTATTGTAGGTTTTCTTAGGAATTTCACTTGCTGAAAATGAATCTATGCCACCCATAAATGAATTAGAATACACTAGTATATACTAGAACATATTAGCCACCTATCACAGGTCCTCTTGGTCATCTTATCCATAGAAAGTAACCTATACTAGTGAACATTCAGGTAGATGCACCACCTATCATAGGTGAAAACATACTATTAATCCTTCGAAAAAATCAATCACCTATCACATGTCCTCCTAGGAATCCCACCCACTGAAACTAAAACCATGCCAACCAATAATCACATATATCTACCACTTATCACATGTGAAAACATACTCTTGTTACAAGAGTGACTAAGGTTAGAACCCATCAAACCCTTTTCATGTACATTAGGATTTCAGCACCCAACATCCTTTCCTAGTTCCAACAACTAAAATACTAACTCTCTCTTTCACCAAAAGAGTGATATCAACCAAAAAATCTTTGATACCACTTAGAAACTTTCTAAACCAAAGAAATTAATGCCACTTGAGAAATTTAATCTCACAAAGAGGTTTCTTGGATATAGTCTCTATGAAATTCAACATTAGAGAATGATATGAAATATTAGTTTGTAGTAGAGAATAACATACATTATTTCATCACACTTCAACCTAAAACACTAAGAATCCCAAGAGAAAAGATAGCAAACACATCCTAACAAATTTCAACCCTTAGGCAACACTTTTTGAAGAACAAGGAAAATCTAAAATTCAATTTATTACAACAAAATTTATAGCAGTAAATCTATCATATTATCTTCAAGGTGTTTTTTTAAATTCATAAAAATTTTAGCATTAGTTCATGTCAAATCAAATGGACATATAAATGTTGGAAATTACCAAATCATGAAGGAAATGATAATTGAAAACCAAATTTGCAAATACACAAGTATTGGACAATTAGAAAGTTGAAATATATGTATAATAATTAAGTACAAGTACATACCACATCTTTTTCACAAAGATCACACAATTTTTTATGCTCTCTAAAACCCTAGCTAGGGAAATATTGAAAACCCTATCAACCACCCAATATATCCAACAAGCAAGAATCAACCCTATCAAATCCACTAGATTCAACAAAAATATTGTATCACATAAGTTCTTCACACTAGCATGGTGTTTGCATTTTCTTCAAAACTTGAACAAGTCCTTCTTAACATTGGGGAGTTTAGACCCAAGGTTCATCCAGAGTTGATAAAAAAAAACCCTAAAGCATCGACATATCAATCCTTGGCCAAGGTTAAGGAAGGTTTCACTCGAGACGTAGAGGGGATCACAGACACCATAAGGTATTATGTTAAGAATGAAGGACTAAACGAACTAGGATCCATCCAGGATGGAATTCATGCATTTTGTATCTGATGACTTATTGTGAAAATAGGTAAAACAATATACACACATGCAAATAACACATGATATAGACACAATAGATCTGAATTGTCGCATCTTGATTATTCATTTCATTCCTTAACACACAATATACATTGAGCATACTATATTAAACAACAATAGAGCTTCATATATTCCTTAGATAGTTCCTCAGAAATACAACACACTACACAATGTGCATCCTATTATATCTCAAATATATGATAGACTTAGATTTATATTTAGAAGCATTAAAACATTACAAAGGATCAAAGTGAGCTCAACACACTATGAATGACTGAGTCTTCTATGCAAGGGTTTAATTATTTCATCATCTAACCATCTAATTATATTTTTATGTTACTTCTTCCTTTTATAGATTTCTCTTCTCAGGAGCTCTATCTGTTTCTTCTTTGATCCACCCATTCTACTGGAAAAACAACCTCTCATGCTTCTAGAACCTTCCTCCAGTCCATGTAGTCTTCAGGAATAAAGCAAATCTTATCTTCCTCTCTAGATCACCTTTCATTATATCTGCATTCCCTTTTGTTTCAGAAATTAATCATTAGAGAATATTTCATTATGATTCCTTTCTTGATTCTAGCATGCATCTTCTTGACTTTTGGCGCAACTTTAAAAAACCTGGACTGATGCACGCTTGGTAGGATTTGAGCTTGGTGTGTAATATCAAAACTATGTTTAACACACACTTCTTATCATTCTTCACGTATTAGCTTAAGCATAAGAAAAAATCATATTGAGACCGCACAACTTCGTTTGTGCATGCATGCGAAATGAACCCATAAATTAGGGTGCCAACATGCCCCCACCATTATTACTTGGCTTGTCCATGAGCCAATTGCTTCTTGTGATAAAGGTGGAAAGTTTGAGTAAGAGAAATTCATCGGTCTTGAAAACACGTTGTGATTATAGTCGGGCCTGAGTAAGAGAAAATCATTTGTTCAGGTTGTAGTTGTAACTTGACCTAGGTGTTATAATGAGTCAAGAAGGCCCCATGGTGAAAGGCGGAGTTGGAATGCATGCATCTATATGCTTGACTTGGAATATTCGTTGTTGTCTATGGAGGTGAATGAGGGATACGACAAACACAAGGGGGTTTTCTTAGAGAATAGTAGAAAGTGGCAATGAAGCGTGGTATATGGGGAGATCAATTGTTGAATCCACCACACTAGTGATGCTTATTGGGGATTGTAATTATATAATAGACTGTGTACCTATGGCATGTGATATTTTCCCAAATTGCATTTCTTTTCCTTTCAATGAACTGAATCGCCAGGAAATTCCTCCAAGGCTTGTGTGAATCTAGGAGGTAAAGCCAAGATCTTGTGCTTATCGCAAATCAACGAACTAAATTGGCAATATAGGAAATATGCAAAAAATTTCAAGATATCAAGTCCACCTACATGATTGGTGTGGATTATGGACTATCAAAAAGGTAAATTATGTTGAATATAATATATTCTATCTATTGTACATCTTATACTAAATCTACTCTACCAATATTCAAAGGTGGGAGAGGGAGATAGATGTCTATTGACCCTTGCATGTCACAGTACACCTTCAACCTACTTCCATTAATGAGCCCCTTGAGAGGCTATCCTTGAAAGGTTTCCTTCTTGGAGGCACCTAATTCATTGATGTAGACTACCCAAAAAGGACCAACACATACATATCTTTCCAGGATGTTGTAAATATGTTTTGTCATATAATAATACTAAATATCAAGGATAGAGAATTTTATGGTGAATGTTATGATCATGCTATGACTTCTACATTTCCTTTTCTACCACCTGGATTGTAATACCTCTAGGTCGAACCCCATTGTAAATATAAGGTAATTGTACATATAGGCTGGTGTGCCAGGGTACTTGGAGGCCAGAGTGCCTACGTGGTTATTAGGCTGGTAAGCTAGAATCTAAAAGGCCATCGAGCCTATTTTTGTAAGTGTAATCAAACTCAAATTTTTAATGAAAACACATCATTGTTGTAGACCAACCATGTAAAAGAGTATGGGGGGATAAACTCCACTACAATGGGAAAAGGGTGTTAAGAGTCTAGAAAAGGGGCTAAGTTAAGGGGGGCTTAATCCAAAAAGGAATATTTTATCAATATTCCTAAAGTTAAAGTGAAAAGTAGGGGATAATGAATTTTATCCTAATTCCTTATGAAGAAACGCATCACCATGTGAGGGAACCCATGTGTGGTCCATGTAGTTTCCAACATGACAAGTGTCAATTTGGGAACATGCATGTAATTTTTCGAATCTTTAGCTCATTCAACCACCGGGGTGATCATTATTTGCACCTTACTACATCCATGCTATTGTCATTTGTAGCTTCATGTTTCTAGTACTTGTAGATGGATGATTTGGCATATTTGGGCCTGTAGATGGCTGAAAGTTGAAGTTACAGAGGGACCACGATGCCCATGAAAAAAATGAGGAAAAATTGGGCAAAACCCCCAATTTTCACAGATTAATTCAAGATGAACTCAATATGTAAGAGGTGAATTTGAAGAGCAGGGGGTCGAGTTCATATGTACATACCCCAATTTGGTTGTATCGAGCTTAATTGCAAGCTCTAATTGTAGAATTCGCATGATTAAAAATTCAGAAAAAAAAGTCGCTAATTCTATGGTGGAAATTCTTGGAGAATTTATGAGTAATGCAAGAAATGAACCAAGAATTAAAATCTGTAAATTTTAATGGAAATCTGAGGAAGAAATTTCAAATTTGGGTGATTTTTGAAGGAAGAAAAATCGAAAAAAATTGGGTATTTTTCCTATACGATGATGTCAACATAACGTGGAGGCCACGTTTCAACTGATGTGGTAGAATAAAGACATGTACTTCCATGGTGGACGATACATGTTGGATAGGATTACAATTGGCAAGTGATGTGGAGCCATGTGGTAGGACAACTGTTAGTCCTACAAAAAAGCGGTAAGATCTTGGAATTTGTCCAAGTGTTAAGCTATTGCAAAGAGCAAAGAGAATCAAGGGTATGGTAAGATGTATGGTATCGCCGCAGACTTGCGGTAAGAAGTGGAAAATTGGTTAAGTCCTAAGTATTTTTCAGGTGGATGGGTGGATGTAGTTCTAAGAGTAAAACAAATATGGGATCACCTAAACCCACGGAGGTGATGAAGAAGAATAAAATGACCATGAAGCCACAATGAGATCTTAGAGAAAATGACTAACTATAGGTGTATAATGGATACTATGGAACACCCTAGTGCCTTTTGGTGGAGGTGGAAGCTATGACATGAATGAAATGGACTCATGAAGCCGCGATCAAATGAAGAAAAGATTCTATGTATGAAAATATGTAATATCCCCAAGGACGAGCCATGTTGTAATCATGTTTATGAATTGTAAATCATGTTTTGTAGGCCGGTGAGCCGAGTATTGATAAGCTAGTATGATTATGTGTTTATTAGGATGGAGATCCTAAGTGTTAAAAGATAGGAGCCTGTTTCTGTATATGTAATATGAAGAACATTAATAAACATTAAACACCGTTGGGTGCAGACCGACCACGAAGAAAGAGTGATGGGGGACTAAGCTTCCAAAGGGTGGGTAAGGGAAAAGGGGATGAAAGGTTGGAAAGAGGGGCTAAGCTTAGGGGCTTAATTCCTTGAGAATAATATTTTATTATTATTCTAAAGCTGTGTGACAAAACATGTTTTTATCCTAAGTCCTGGGAAAGGCAACGCATGCAACTCCAAATGTGCAAAAGGGAATGCATATAGCTCTAAGAAGACAAGTGTTGACCTGGGCGCATGCGGTTAAAAGATTAAGCGTCAACTGAGTTCGGGGTTTGTCCTCCATTCTTCCATCGACTGTCTGAAACTGAGAATTTTTTTTGGTCTTTGCATTCATCCTCCATTTGGTTGTCCGTTGTCAGAACTATGGGGTGGATGCATCTGATCTCTATATACCCTCACATAGCTTTGAAACCCGAAGCCTATGAGGTTTTCTTGATAAGTCGATACACCTTTGTTGGAACTATTGAGTCTGTGTATGACCTCTGTGTGGATTCCCTGTCTCGCACCCTCAAAACCAGTGGCAAACCCATGGATTGAGTCATTTCACTTGTGTGTTCTATGAGCCCAACCTATCATCTCTTGCAAAGTCAAGCCCATACCTGAACTGTATTTGGGTTTCTACCTTCTGTGTTCCCTGAGTGGAATTGACTAGTTGTTGTTGCTTTTATCCTCACCTTACGAGAATTGGGATGAAATTGGTTGAAGAAGCTGGTTGTCAGGATCGTGGTAGAAGAGGCGGGTTTTTAGGCCTGTGAGAAACTCTCTCTAGGTGAGAGATTCTACTGGGAAGTGGTTTTCTCCCAGAGAGAGTCCAACACCAGCCACAAAGTTCTGATAATTTATGATCCGGCCTATTGTCTAGACCTAGAGAGGGAGGTGAAGCACCGATGGATTGTGCTTGTGAAGGTGTATACTCAAGGGTGGAATAGGCATGAGGGGAATGAGAGTCTGTGATTAGTGGGCGTAAGAAGGCTCCTAGAGAGAATCCTTCCGGTAGCTCTGTGTAGTTTTCCTATAACTTCAGCCTAGTATAGGATTCCCTTGCCTTGGGTGAAGCTTGGTCCCAGATTGGGGGTGACCCACTGCTGAGCGTGATGAGCAGTGTGGTCTAAGGCTGGGATGTTCGTGGAAGGTCTGCAAGTGGTTGGTGGAGTTACTACCATTGCAAATATAAGTATATGCATGTGTTTAAGTTCAATTAAAATGCATGTCTGTGACGCTTGCAATATTATCATGTATTTTGTTGAAATTATGAATTACTATTAATTCCATTACTTCTGTATGTTAGCAGTAATCTTGTGTTTACTCTATGTTGATGGCCGAGGGGTGTTACAATATGGTATCAGAGCCACAGTTTCCATACTGAGCCTAGATGGGCCGAATAAGTGGTCTTTGGACCCAAGGTTTCGGGTGGAAATGGTGTTCATATGGAACCAATTTCGAACCTTAGAATGTTTCTGAGTGCCAAGGGGTTACTTGGTCATGTTACAAATATCAGGAGGAGTAGCGGTAGAATAAAACCACAACCGACGTGATATTTGACCACAGAGAGAGAGCACTCAACACTTGGGGTGTTGGAGCCATAGGATCTGTTCGGAAGGAGAGGAAAAACCTCTATGACTATTAGATCTGGAGTAGGTGCAGGAAGGTTATCCTAGAAGCCTTTTCAGAGTTCGACAATTGGGAGAAGTGGGGTGCGCTGAGGCACAAATCTCTGAAACCTGAAACTCCAAAGTCCTGAGGATATCTACACTATAGATCTAGAAAAAAGAGCTTGACTACTGGATCAAGCAGAAGAACAGATTGTAATTTTGGGAGTTCGGTTATCGGGAGAAGTGGGATGTGCTGATGCACAAACTCTCGAAACCTAAAATTACAAAGTCCTGAAGAGTCGAAGCAGTGGTTCATGATGATGACACTTGGATGGATGTGGACACATGGGATGTGTGCCATGTGCTAGTGGGTTCCGAAGAAAAATGTTGATGCAGTGGGGTAGGATGACATCTTCTGGGGTGACGTGGACCTTCCTAAGTGCACCATGTGTCACTACCATGGTGGGTGATAGTTGTGTTGTGGGCCTGAAGGATAGAGGAGTCAGAAGTTTGGAAGTCGTGAGATTGGAAGGAAGTAAGCATGAAGGCTTCCAACACCCTAAACTCTAAAATCCCGAAGTCTTGATTAAGCATTTATTGGTCTAGCAATTGGTCACAGCTCATGGTTGTAGGGGTTGAGGCTAAGAGAAAAAGGATAAGGCCTGAAATTGTTATAGAGGCGACCAGAGCTGGAAAAAATCATGAAAAATGAACGTTTTTCTTAAATCGTGCTGGTTTTTGAATGTTGTGGGAATTGTTAAGGAATAATGGCCTGACAAATTCCAGTTGTCTGCACATTGTGATGCATAATTTCAATAGTTTCCAGAACCAAATAGAATTTCCATTGAGTTTAAAAGAAATGGAAGAGGCACAAACTTCTTTCGGTTCAGAGAATGAAGCAAAAGGAATGGGTGTTCATTTGAGAGTTGAAGGGTTGAAATCCAATGGGCATGGAGAAGAGATAGATAAGGAGGGAAACATGATGCAAATCATTGAAAGATTCCAGAAATATGCCCAAACTCACCGAGCAGATAGCAAAAAGATCAGGAAATCTCAGGAGAAACAAGGTGAATTCAACGTAAAGTTGTTAAAGAGTTTAGAAATAATCGAAAAGAAATTGGAAAAGGATAGTGACTCAATCAAAACAAGGAGTCGTAGGACCCCTGAGAAGAAAATAAGATCAAGGAGTGTTAACAAACATCGATGTCACTCCCCAAAGCATTCCAATAAGGAAGCACGCAATAGTTCAATCCCATCTCCTACCAAAAAGTAGAGGAGGTCTGGAGTGGATGAACTAAAAGGAGAAATGAATAATATTAAGCCTCCTACGTTTGATGGAGAACATAATAAGGAGGAAGATGCTGAGACATGGTTTCTTGGCATGAGGAAATATTTCCAACTGCAAAATTATTCCTCTCATGCAGAAGGAAGAATTGCGATGTATCAACTAAAAAGAAAAGCATCCATGTGGTGGAATCAACGTTTGCAGGTGCAACACATTAGAGAGAAATATATCACTTGGAAAGAATTCAAGAGGTATTTTGAGAAGAAATACTTGACTAAAAGATATTATGACAGAAAGATGAAAGAGTTATTTGAACTCAAGCTGGGTAGCATGACCATTGATGAGTATGAACGTAGGTTTTTGGAGTTACTAAAGTATGTTCCATTCATCAAAGATGATACTATCAATATTCAAAGGTATCTGAGTGGACTGCCACCTTCCATCGGTGAAAATATTCAGTATGATGATCCTAAGACTATGGAAGGAACTATAAGAAGAGTGAAATGCGTATATGAGCAGAAAAGAGAGAAACCTACTTTCTGGAAGGCTTGGGAAGACAAGAAGAAATTCCAGATGGATTAGAGGAAGAAGGGAACTAAGCCACCCTTTTTAGAAATAGTCCTCAAGGACATCCATTGTTTAGAGAGTCGAGAATGGCTGACGTAGGGGAACAAAGGCCAAGGCAGACGCCCATTCTGTATTGGGGTTGTTAGGGAAACCATAAGTACAGATATTTTCCCCACAAAAATGGGAAAGTGAGAGTTGTCCATAATGTTTAGAAAGTTGAAGCAGTGGAGGACATGGGCAGTAGAATGCCAAGGATCTATGCAACCCTGAACAAAAAGCAAGCTGAATTTCAGTCACACATGATTGAAGTGGAAGGTATGATTAACAACCAACCAATTACTATTTTAATTGATTCAGGGGCTAGCCATAGTTATATAGATCCTAGAGTGGTGGGAATTTTGCATTTGTTGAGAAGAAAACATGAAAAGTCTTGGTTAGTGCAGCTGGACATGAATGGACTGAGCACAAAGGATGAATTGAACATTCTACCTTTAGGTTCTTATGACTGTCTAGTTGGGATGGACTGGCTAGACCAACACCATGCCATCTTGGACTATTGTAGTAAGGAATTCACTTGCCTAGATGAGGAAGGGAATCAAAGAAAAGTCCAAGGAATTCCCCAAACTATTGCTATCAGATAAATCTCAGCAATGCAGCTGAAGAAGTGCTACAGAAAAGGCTGTCAATTATTTGCATTCCATGTGGAGGAAGCATCTAAGGATGAGGTCTCAAATATTGGAGATCATGCGGTACTAAAGGAGTTTGAATATGTATTCCATGAGGTAGCCAAACTACCTCCAAAAAGAGATATTGAATTCTCTGTAAACTTGATGCCTGGAGCAGCTCTAGTGTCGAAATAGCCTTACAAAATGAGTATGCCAGAGCTAAAATAACTGCAATTGCATCTTGAAGAGCTTCTGAAGAAGGGGTACATATTCCCAAGTGTGTCACCTTGGGGTGCCTCGGTCTTGTTCATGAAGAAGAAGGATGGGACACTGAGATTGTGTATCAGTTTCAGACAATTGAACAAAGTAATTGTAAAGAACAAGTATCCTCTGTCGAGGATTGATGACCTCTTCGATCAGTTGAAGGATGTGAAGATATTTACGAAAATAGATCTCAGGTAGAGATATCACCAGGTAAGGATAAAGGATGAAAACATCAACAGGAACACCTTTATAATAAGGTATGGTCATTATGAGTTCACAGTGGTGTTGTTTGGACCGTCGAACACACCCTTTGTTTTTATGTGCCTGATGAATGGTGTATTCAGGGACTATCTGGACAAGTTTGTCATAGTCTTTTTGGATGACATCCTGGTGTATTCCAATTCAGAGGAAGAGAACGAATAACATCTAAGGATGGTGTTGCAGGTGCTAAGAGAGCACCAACTATATGCCAAGTTGAGGAAGTGCTCGTTTTATCAGGAAAAGATCCATTACTTGGGGCATATTATTTCGAAGGATGGGATAGCTGTAGATCCTGAGAATATTGAGGCCATCAAAGAATGGTCAGCACCAAAGAATGTGGCAAAAGTGAGATCCTTTATGGGTCTAGATGGTTATTACAGAAGGTTTATCGCAAGGTTCTCGAGGATATCTCACCCTGTCACTTCCTTGCAAAGGAAGGAGAAGAAGTTTTAGTGGACAAATAATTGTGAGAGAAGCTTCCAACAATTGAAGCAACTATTAACCAGTGCTCCAATCCTAAGGATTGCAAATCCAAATGAAGACTTTGCAGTGTGTAAAGATGCATGCAAAGAAGGACTGAGAGGAGTCCTCAGTTAGAATGAATTCGTAATCTGTTATGAATCCAAAAAATTGAAAGAGCACGAAAGGAACTATGCAACTCATGATTTGGAGTTGGAAGCCATAGTACACGCTCTAAAGAAATAGAGGCATTACCTTTTGGGAAGGAGGTTTGAACTGAGGACAAACCATAATGGTCTGAAGTACTTGTTTGATTAGCCAACCTTGAATGCTAGACAGAATAGGTGGTTGGAGTTTCTCTGTGAGTATGATTTTGATATCAAGCATATCAAAGGGAAGGAGAATAAAGTGGCTGATGCACTCAATAGGAGAGTGCATGAATTACATGCTACAACCATTAGCATGTACTGAACTGATATCAAAGGAAAAATTTCAGAAGCTGCAAATATAGATTTGTAGTATAGGGAGCTGGTAGCAAAGCTACAACAAGGTGGGATGCCACATAAATTATATAAATTGGAAATCGATGGAACACTTATGTACAAGAAAATAATTTATATACCTAATGTCCAGGACTTGAAATGTGAGATTTTGCATGAAATGCATAATGTGCCTTATGCAGGGCACCTTGGATATTAGAAGACGGTCACAGCAGTCAAGAGCCATTAATTTTGGCTAGGTATGAAGAAAGAGATTATTGAATACATAGGCACCTAGAAGGTTAAAGCTGATCATAGGCACTCATCAGGGTTGCTGCAACCTTTACCCATTCCTGAGTGGAAGTGGGAAGTGGTGACAATGGATTTCATCACAGGATTTCTAAGAACAAGAAAACAACATGATTCAATCATGGTGGTAGTGGACAAGATTACGAAAGATGCCCATTTTATTATGTTAAAGACTACTCACAAGGCATCGGATGTTGTCAACATCTTTATGAAGGAAGTGGCACGATTGCATGAAATTCCCAAGATAATTGTGTCTGTCAGAGACCCAAAATTTACCTCAAATTTCTGGAAAGGGTTATTCAAGGGGTTCAGAATGAATCTGAACTTCAGTACAACCTATCATCTAGAGTTAGATAGGCAGACAGAGCAGGTGAATCAAGTAATAGAAGACATACTGAGGATGTATGTGATGGACAAACCATCGAAATGGGAAGAATACCTACACTTGGTAGAATTCACCTACAATAATGGGTATCAAGCATCATTGAAAATGAGCCCATTTGAAGCACTTTATGGAAAAAAGTCCAATACTCCAGTAAGCTAGGATAATCCAGCTGATAGGGTAGTAGCTGGGCCAAAGTTTCTTAAGGAAATGGAAGAACAAATGCTAAAAATTAAGCAGAATTTAAAGGCTGCCCAAGATAGGAAGAAAAGTTATGCTGATAAAAACAGAACCCATCGAGAGTTTAAAGTGGGTGATCATGTTATCCTAAAAGTGAAATCCAATAGAAGTTCTCTAAAGCTGGGAAACTGTGCCAAGTTGGCAGCCAGATTTTGTGGGCCATTTAAAATCCTAGAAGGGATTGGGCTAGTTTCATATATGATTACATTACCTGCATCCATGACTATAAAAAATGTGTTGCATGTTTCATTGCTTAAGAAATATATATCTGATGCTAATCATGTAATTGATTGGAATTTGATTCAGGTGGAGCAAGAAGGTGTTCTGCAAGTGCATCTTGTGCACATATTGGATTGAAAAATCAAATATCTCTGGAATCGAGCCATAGGGCTTGTAAAGGTATAGTGGACCTGGTACAGTCCCGAGGACACAACTTGGGAGAATGAGGATGCTATGTAGGCATAATACCCACATATTTTTGAAGATTTTGAAAATCTTGTTGATGCTGTGTGAAATTTGCACTGAGGACAGTGCAAAAATAAGGGGAGGTGATTGTAATATCCCCAAGGATGAGCCCTATTGTAAACATGTTCATGAATTGTAAAACATGTTTTGTAGGCTGGTGAGCCGAGTATTGATAATATGGAAGACTTATGTGTTTATTAGGCCGAAGAGCCTAAGTGTTAAAGGCTAGGAGCCTACTTTTGTATATGTAATATGTAGAACATTAATAAAGATTAAACATTGATGCATGCAGACTGACCACGAAGAAAGAGTGATGGGGGACTAATATTCCACGGAGTGGGTAAGGGAAAAGCGGCTGAAAGGTTGGAAAGAGGGAATAATCTTAGGGGCTTAAGTCTCTGAGAATAATATTTTATTATTATTCTAAATTTGTGTGACAAAACATGTTTTTATCCTAAGTCCTGGGAAAGGCAATGCATGCAGCTCCAAGTGTGCTAAGGGGAACACATGCAACTCTAGGAAGACAAGTGTCGACCTGAGCGCATGCAATTAAAAGATGAATCATCAGCTGAGCTCGGGGTTCGTCCTCCATTATGCCATCGACTGTCTAAAACTGGGAATTTCATCTGGTCTCTGTGTTCATCCTCCATTTGACTATCCATTGTCTGAACTGTGGGGTGGATGCGTCTGATCTCTGTATACCCTCATGCATCTCTAAAACCCAAAGCCTATGATGTTTTCTTGAGAAGACGATACACCTCTATCAGAACCATTGAGTCTGTGTTCGACCTCTGTGTGGATTCCATGTCTCTCACCCTGAAAACCAGTGGAAAACCCGTGGGTTGAGCCGTGTCACCTGTGTGTTCTATGAGCCCAGCCTATCCACTCTTCCAGAGTCGAGCCCATACCTGAACTGTCTTTGGGTTTCTTTCTTTTGTGCTTCCTTCTATATGTTAGCAGTAATCCTGTGTTTACTCTATATTGNTTATTTTGCGTAGTAGCGTTACCTGACAAGAGGGTTGATGGTCGAGGGAGTTACACAATAAGTTAAGGGTGGTGAAATGCGAGAGTGTATTTTGGAGGCCACAAAAGTTTGAAGGAAAGAAATGAAGATCTTAGACCTACAGTGAAATATTTTAATGGTCAAGATATAAATTTGAAGATAATCAAACGGTGGTTTTACCATCAAATATGGGATGCTCGAGGTAACAAAATTATCTTCCTTGTAATGCGATTAATAGTCTTTCTCCTCAATGATTTTAAAGGGAGACACGAGAATTAATCATGAGGATTCACAGACAACAGAGTCCATGTATTCACTCAATAATGTATATATAAAAAAAAGATATTAATAATTCACAAGAAATCATAAATAAATTATTTCTGATAAAATTTTGAAGAAAAGAATATTGCATAAAATGATGGATTTGTTAAATTCTTGCAGCCTTACAAATCCTGTTGCGTATGCATTTTGCAGAACCAAGAACATAATTTGACGTAAGTAGAATTAAGCAGAAATATCAGTAAACCAAGACATGGATGATTCCCAAGGAACTTACAATTATGAAGATGAAGGAAGAATATTTGGTATGGGCATGGATGTTGCAGTAACAGAATCCAATGGGCACGGAGAAGATGGTAAGGAAGAGAGCACGAACTTGGTAGAGACCATAAAATATTTTCAAAAGGATGCCCAAAGTTATAAAGTTCATAATGATAAGTTTATGAAATCCAAGGAGAAACAAGAAGGATTTAACATCAAGTTAATGTAGAGCTTGGACAAAATAGAGAAGAAGATGGATACGAATACTGAGACAAGAAAATCAGGGAGTCACCGGTCTCATGATAAGAGGAGAAGATCCCTAAGTGTTGGTAGGTTGTCAGATAGTTGGCTTAGCTTGATGGAAAATTGGTATGGATTGTTGGTTTTCATTGATTTCAACCATTGGAGAGTGATATTGTAGATTTATGTCAACCCTTAGTTATTGATGTCAACCCTTGGAGAAAGTCTGGTAGTGAATTCTGATAGCACAAAGGTTTGGGTAATGGACCCAAGTTTGTTTGATGTATAATGGTATGAGTTTTAATATATTTGAAGGTAAGAATGTTCTAGATCTGTATTACATGTCATGCCATTTCTGGTGGTATGTGGAACATCACATAACTCCTCACGGTTAGAGAGTTATGGCCATGTGAAGTTGGAGAACCCAGGTTTGGGTAATGGACCCAATTTGTTTGATGTATAATGATATGAGTTTAGATATATTTGTAGGTAAGACTATTCTATATGGATATTACATGTCATGCCATTTTTGGTGGTATGTGGAAGATCACATAACTCCTCACGGTTTGAGAGTTATGTCCTTACGAATTTGGAGGACCCTCATGTGTTGGCTTGAAGCCCCGAAAGGTCGAAGTAGTAAAAGTGGTTTAATAGATTTTAGAAGGTAAATAACAAAGTGAAGTGATTAGTGTACTATAATTCAAATTGAATACAAAATAAATTATTTAAATAATAAAGTTAATGGAGAAATTACTAACTTGACAAGTGGTTAGAAGTGGGTTAGCCATAAAATAAGAAAAGTGGTTTAAGATGGTTAGAAGCTAACCCCTTGAGGTAAAGTGAAGTGATGAGTGTACTATGAGTCAAAGTGGATACCAAATAAATTATTTAAATAATAAAGNTACCAATTGGACAAGTGGTTAGAAGCTGGTTAACCCTAAAATAAGGAAAGCGGGTTAAGATGGTTAAAAGGAAACCCCTTGAGGAAGCTACATGAAAGTATAAATAAGAGGCAAGGCTCTCTCATATCAATCACACTTGAGCATATTGAATATATATAGGCGACTGAGGTAACCAAAGGATATCTAAGCCGAATTTAAGAGAGAAGGTGAAGTAAAGAAGGCTGAAATTCAAGGGAGGATAAATTCTTTTGATGATGCTTTCTAAGGTATGTTATTTACAGGTCATCTCACCATTTTCACAATAATTTTTTTTATAGAATGATTGAGACCATGAAATTGTTTGTTCATTGGGAAAACAAATCCAATTAGCTTTGGTACAAATTTAATCTTGTGGGTCGTTGTATTTTTGGGGTTACACTCCGTGGAAAATAGGGTTTGTGGCTAGTCCTGAAACTAGTCTAAAACAAGTGTTTTGGGTAAAAATGTCATAACTTATTCATAACAGATCCAAATTCAGTAAGACCAATTTTTTTGGTTAGAGTACAGTCTATAGTAATCAGTGTAAAATTTTCAGATCCATACAACAAATATTCCATGCGGGGAATGCTCTACATGTTCGCTCTCTAGAATAAGAAAAAATTCAACAAGGTATGCCATTTTTTCTATAAATCATTTTCTGAGAGGTTACAAGTAGTGAAACCTGGAGGAATTGCATAAAACACATTGAAGAACATTGTGTACTATTTTAATATCTTTATTCATTAAAGGTACATAGTTATGATTATTTCAAATTAGGGTTATTGACTAATCCAAAACTAGTCATGTGAGACTAAAGAAAAGTTTGATGAAAATGGTAGTCTCTTGATGTTAAAGTTAAGGAAGATTTGCAAGTATGTGATCATATACTCTAGGTATATTACAGAGTTAAAAATCAGATTTGGATGATGAAATTGATGAGGGATTTTGGTTGAGGTACATGTTGGGTACATGGTTGTGATGAGTTGGCACATACACGAGGTGTATAGTTGATGATGTTGGTACATATTGATGAGTCATAGTTGATGAGTATTTGATACATAATTGGTACATACTTCGTACATGGTTGGAGGCACTTGTTAGTAGTATTGTTGACACATGGTTTATGGATGATGTAGCATACTTGTATTGGTATATTATTAGAAGCACATATTGATCTTGGTGATGATTATAAGTTGTTGTGTTATGCTTGGTTGATGAAAATCTTTGAGATTTGTCTTGGTGATTAATACTGGTGAGTAGATATGATTTGGTTGACAAGATTGATGAGACAAGTTGTTGTGATAGGTTGTTTGGATAGGTTTTTGTGACATGCTATTTGTACAAGTTTGGTGCATGGTTGATGCACTTGTTCATGGTACAGGTTGAGGTATAGGTTGGTGCATGGTTGATGCACTTTTTTATGGTACAGGTTGACTACAGGTTGTTTGGTAGAGGTTGATGCATGGTTGATGCACTTGTTTATGGTACATGATGATTATAGGTTGAGGTATAGGTTGATGCATGGTTCATGTTATTGGTACAGGTTGTTTGGTGCAGGTTGATTGGTACAGGTTTACAACAGTATATCTCACAGTGATAGGGTGACAGTGGTTCCATAATTCTACTTACACGTCAGGGAGGTTGGACGAGGAAAGGACCTGTGGTTGTAGTCGTAGAACATAGGGGGTTGTAGCCTCCTTCTGGTTGTAGCTAGAGAATTGGGGAGTTGGAGCTTCCTTTAGGTTGTAGCCCGAGAAACTAGGGGGTTGCAACCTCCTTCCAGTTGCAACTAGAAAACAAAGGAAGTTGGTGCTTCCAATGAATGTAATTCTTAAAGACATATAAGAAAAAACATTATGTGGTTTTCTCCCACTTTGGGTTTCCACGTAAAACACTGGTGTATTGTGTATGTGTGTGGTTTCTCATTTGTTCATTGTTTATTTAATCTACAACTGTTGGATAATAATGCTACATTGATTGATATAACACTTTCATTTTATGGTGAAAAAGGATTAAATTACTCTATTACTGATTCACCCCCCCCTCTTAGTAATCCAACATAGGCATCACCATCACTCCCCAAAGAATTCAACTAGGATAATACACATTATTTCAAGTCCATTCCTTGTCAGGAATCATAATAAGAAGTTCAGAGTGGATGAGCTATAGGGAGAAATGAATAAAATCAAACTACCTACATTTGATTATGAACACAAGAAGGATGAAGATGTTGAGACCTGGTTGTTGTGCAAGAGAAAGTATTTTTAGTTGCATAATTACTCTTCATAGGAAGAAGGAGGAATTTCCATAGATAAACTCAAAGGAAAAACATCAATGTGGTGGGATCAGTATGTGCAAGTGCAACACATTGATGAGAAAAAGGTTACTTGAAGAGAATTGAAATGTATTTTAAAAAGAAGTGATTAACTGAAAAATACTAGAATAAGAAGATGAAGGAGTTCTTTGAACTCAATATTGGGAGTATGACCATAGATGAGTATGGAAGGAGGTTCTTAGAACTACTAAAATATGTGTTTTTCATCAAGGATGAAAAATTTAAGATCCAAAGGTACCTGAGTGGGCTGCCATCATTTATAAGTGACAAGATATAGTATGATGATCCCAAAACACTAGAGGAAACCATAAGGATAGCTAAATGACTTTATGATCAACATAGAGGAAGACCAACTTTCCAAAAGGCATGAGAGACAAGAAGAAGAGAAGGATGGAACAAAGGGAGAAGGCCTAAAAGCCACCATTCTTCCAAAATAATTCTAAAGGACAACCATTTCCTAAGGAACCCAGGATGACTGATACAATGGGAAAAAGAACAAGGAAACCACCTATTCAATGTTAGGGTTGTGGGGGAGATAATATGTATAGAGATTTCCCTCATAGAGGTGAAAAAGTGAGTAATATACATAATGTAGAACAAGATCAAATAGTGGAGGACATAAGAAGAAATGTACCTAGGGTCTACACAACTCTAGATAAAAAGCAAGTTGAGTTTCAATCACATATTATTGAAGTGGAAGGTAAGATCAACAACCAACACATTGCTATTTTATTTGATTCAGGATCTAGTCATAGTTATCTAGATCCTAATATGGTGGAAAGATATCAATTGTCGAGAAGTGAGCTTGGTAAACCTTGGTTGGTGCAACTAGCTACAAGAGCTAAAAGGAAAATTAATGAGATGGTTGAGACATGCTCAATAGACATGAATGTATTAAGCACAAGGGAAGATTTAAATATCATACTTTTGGGTTCATATGATTTCCTAATCAATATGTATTGGTTGGACCAACATCATGTTGTTCTAGACTGTTATAATAAGTATTTTACCTACTTGAATGAAGAAGGGAACTTGAGGACACTTTAGGGTATTCTAAGAGTAGTAACCATCAGAGAATTTTCAACCTTGCAACTGAAGAAAAACTTTAGGAAATGATATCAAGTATTTGCAGCACATATGGAGGAGGAACCTAAGGAAAAAGTAACAAGTATTGAATGTTATGTAGTACTAAAAGAGTGTGAGGATGTATTTAAATAATTACCTGGATTTCCACCCAAGAGAGAGTTCGATTTCTCCATAAATATGATGCTTGGAGAAGCCCTAGTATTCAAGACTCCTTATAGGATGAGTACACCAGAGTTGAAGGAGTTGCAAATGAAGTTGGAGGAACTTACAAAGATGGGGTATATATGCCCAAGTGTGTCACCTTGGGGTGCCCTAGTATTATTTGTGAAGAAAAAGGATGGAACCTTGAGGCTTTGCATTGAATTTAGGAAGTTGAACAAGGTAATTGTGAAGAACAAGTATTCTTTGCCAAGGATAGATGATATATTTGATCATATGAAAGATGCTAAGGTATTATCTAAGATTGATCTCAGTTTAGGTTATCACTAGGTAAGAATTAAGGAAGAAGACATTAGCAAGAGTTCTTTCAGAGCAAAGTACGACCTTTATGAGTTAACTGTGGTGCCATTTGGGTTATCAAATGCATCAGTTGTCTTGATGTTGTTAATGAATGGTATTTTCAGAGAATACTTGGATAATTTTTTCATTGTATTTGTGGGTGACATACTTATTTACTCAAAATATGAAGAAGAACATGAGCAAAACTTGGGGATGGTGCTACAAATATTGAAAGAACATCAACTATTTGTAAAGTTGAGAAAGTGCTCATTCTACCAGAGGCAGATACATTACTTAGGGTATATTATTTGAAAGAAATGGATAGCAATGGACCCAGAGAAGATAAAATTCATCGAAGAGTATCCAACACTAAGGAATGTCTCTGAGGTGAGACCATTCATGGGACTTGCAAGTTACTACCAAAGATTTCTTGAAAGATTCTCAAATATTTCACACCCAATCATTTCCTTGCAAAAGAAGGGTGTGAAGTTTGAGTGAACATTGGATTGTGAAAGAAGATTCCAAAACTTGAAGTATTTGTTGACTAGTGCTCCAATATTGAGGATCGTTGATCCAAATGAAGACTTCATTGTATGCACATATGCATGTAAAGAAGGACTTGTTGGAGACTGGAGTTCCTAGTCATAATGGACATGTGGTGTGCTATGAATCAATAAAATTAAAGGAACATTAAAGACACTATGCTACTCATGAATTGGAGTTGGAAGCCATAGTGCATGCATTGAATATGTGGAGGAACTACCTCATGGGAAATTGTTTTGAGTTGAGGATAGACCATAGTGGTTTGAAATATTTATTTGGATAGCCAATTCTAAATGCCAGGAAAATAAGGTGGTTAGAATTCCTTAGTGAGTATGACTTTGATATAAAGAATATCAAGGGTAAAGAGAAAAAGGTGGTTGATGCACTCAGTAGGAGAGTGAATGAGATGTATGCTACAACCATTAGCATGTACATATCATATTTGAAATACATAATTTTAGAGGATGAAAAATCAAATCTATAGTACATGGAAGTAAAGACAAAATTGCAGCAAGGTATTCTGCAACAAAAAATTGAGAATGTTGAGTTAAAAGAGGATGAAATTCTTTTGTACAGAGGAAGAATTTATGAGCCAAATTCTCAGGAATTGAAAAATCTACTATTGAAAGAAATGCATAATGTTCCTTATGTTGGAAACCTAGGTTACCAAAAGACTATTAAAGATATCAAGAGCCAATATTATTGGTGATCCAAAATGGATCCTGAAATGCTCAAAAATTGAAGTTCTTAAATGCTACAACAAATGACATGATCATGAATCACTCGTCGCAAGCTTTCCAACGGCGCAAACGGATAAAAAAATGGAGGTCGTATGAGAAAGTTATGGTAGTTCAAAAATTTGGTCTTCTCCAATAAAAAGTCAAAGGGTCAAAGGGACACGTGGCATCTTTAGATTATGAAAAGTGGAAAACTATGAATTTGACAAGTGGAAACCATCGGGTGATGACATGTGGTATCACTAGGTCATGATAAGTGGCAAGGGTTCATGATGACAAGTATAAAAGTTTTGATATTCCATGTGGAAAAATATTGGCCAACCATGCATTGACACATGGTCCAATCCAAGGGTGCCACATGTCACCATGGTCAAGGCCTTAAAAAGGTCAAATTTATATTGTTGGACTCCATGGGATTAAATCCCATGACTTGCCTCTTCAAATGAGTTAAGCACAATGATCAGGCCACAAAGGGAGAATTACTACTATAGAAAATAAAACCCACTTTTCAAAAACTTAAACTTAAGCACATTTTTCCAGCTAAGGGATGTGCGCCCCTTGGGTGCTAGATCACATGACAGGGTTGTGACCAGGGGTGCGCCTGGGCACAGGGCCCTAAAGGGATAACACTAGGTCACATGGCCCTCATATGAGCACATAAGGGGGGAAAATGCCCTAACTAGGGCTTAAGCATATTTTTTGCCAAATTTTGGGTTTTTACCTTATATTAATGGATTTTTGTTGATTTTTGTGGAGTTTTGGCCAAAAAGAGTGGATCTGGAGCCCATAAAGAGCCCATATATTGGGGGGAAGTTGGATTTCGACCCCCAACTTAAAAAATATATATAAAAAAGGTTTTTGATATTCCATAGAGGTTTAGATTAGAAGAATTGATGAAGTTCAAGCCATTTTTATGGAGGGAAAACATTGAGGAAGCGAACTTTGGAGGCCATTTCCGGGAGCTACGCTCAACATTTTTGAGTGTTGTTAGCTGTGCTGGATTCCTGAGGTTGAGAAGAACACATACAGACCATTTTGTAATCCATTTGGTTAATTTATGATGTATTTTTGAAGCAATGAATATTAATAAGAAAGCCTCCCTCACTGAGACAAAGGCCCAGAGACGTAGGAAAAATTGTGTCGAACTCCATTATCAATCTTGGCGTTATGGTTTGTTGTTCCTTATGTGTATTTTCTGTTCTGAATTCTTTATGATGGATGCAACATTCTTTCATTAAAATCTTCTTCTCTTAATTCCTAAGTGGTAAATCAACTCATGCATAAACTTAACCATCGTCTTTAAAAGATCAATTTCGGATCAAGTGGTATCAGAGCAGGTTGAAAGTTGGTTGTTTTAGTTTGCATGATTACCATGGAAAATTTGAGTCGTGGTAAAGGAGATATTGTAGAAGTAGATCCTGAGATTGGATCAAGAAAGAGGACATCCCAAAGTGAGAAGATGGCATCGAAAGAAGGAATTTCTCAAAACAAAATAGAGTTTCAAAGAACTTTCTTTGCCATGTCGGAGATGGTAAAAGTGTTGTATGATAATTACTTGGAACAAAAGAGACCGGTTCAAGGGAAATATTCAAAAAAAAGACAATAAAGAAGAAGGAGAGGACCCTCCTAAACCTCCTCCTTCACCTCCCTCATCTCCATCTTCTTCTTCTTCAAGTACAAGTTCAACTTCTACTGCAAGAAAACATTCTCATAAACATAAGCATGATATGCCATTACTTAAACTTGATGTAAACCTTTTTTTTTTCCTATGTATGATGGTGAAATTAATGTTAAGAAAGTTGATAACTGGGTTAGACAGATGGAGGTATATTTTAATGTGTAGAAAATCAAAGATGAGGCAACCAAAATTATATTGTCATCGCTTCATCTTGAAGGCATAACTCTCATCTGGTTGAAAAGTAAGATGAAACATGGAACTCAACAAGTTAGTAAGATTTTTCCATCATGGCATGATCTTATTTCCACACTTAGAAAATAGTTTTGTCCATTGGGATATAAGGAAAAGGATTTAAATGAATGACAAAGTCTTAATTTAAGAAAAGGACAATCAGTGAAAAATATACAGATGAATTTCATAAGATGGCTTTGATGTTAGTTGTTCCATTGACTACACAAGAAACTCTTTTGAAGTATATAGGAGGTTTTCTTGCTTATATTCGTAATAATGTATTTATGTTTGGAACTACTTATCTTGATGAGGTTTCTGTTCAAGCAATGTATATTGAAGCAAGGAAACTAGAGATGGTTTATCGAGGGAATCATCTTCAAAGAAATAAGGCAAAGGAAAAGGGATTGGGAAGAAAGAAAATTCAGTGACAGTGAAGGAAGAGAAGCTCTCTTGGAAGCATTGTAAGAAACAAGGGAATGATGATGAGCATTGCTAGCAATTTCACCCAGAGAAGAAACCAAAGTGATTCAAATAGACGAAAGGGAGAAAAAAATTTGCAACAGCAACACGACCAACACACTTGGGGTCAGATTCAAGTGATGAGTCTAAAATCACAGCAGTTGGTTTGACAGGTAAAATTGGTGATGATTTTGATTCAAGAAGTAAATTGTTTCATATAGGGGTCATAATGAAACATACTAATAACGATACATTCATAGATAGTGGATCTCAATCTAACTTAATTTCAGAAGAAGTGGTTAATAAATTGGGATTAAACACTAAGATGCATCACAAACCCTATTCACTAAATTCGATAAGCGAAGATCACAAATTTCCCATAACAAAGCAATGTATCATAAAGTTTGCAATTACATCTAAGTATGTGGATGAAGTAATATGTGATGTGGTGCCACTAGAAACATGTGGAATGGTCATAGGAAGCCCTTATTTATATGATCTCAAAGCAATATTCTATAGGGAACAAAATCAATATCACTTATTTAAGAAAGGAAATGAATATGGTGTGCATGATCATCGTATTAAAGAAAATCAATCTCTTCTAACAATGGAACAATTAAAGAAGGAAACTTATGCAAGAAATACACCTATAATTGTCCCAAGTAAAGTAGTTGATCTTAAGAATGAACACAAGATGGTTGTAGGATGAGAGTTCAATCATACTTTGCTTCAAGATAAGTTAATGTCATGCAAGCCAATCAAATATATTGGTTCATTTGCAATCATATTTATGATATTATTGTTGCTAATGTTTTCTACATGGATGGTAGTGGATTCAGTAAGATGTGAACGAGTTCAAATGACTAACAATATGATTTCAATTGTCATGGTTATTATGCAATTGATTATGATGCGACAGGTGCACATGACAGAGTTTAAAGACAAAGGACAAGTGGGAAGGCCTATCCCGCACTTGATGACTGGTTAATATCCTTTTGGATGACCAAAAGGTCTTAGAGGGGATAAACGATACAAAATGGATTATGAAATGATCAAAACATCAAATTTATCAAATGCTGAAGAAAATGACATGATCACGAAGTGCTCATCACAAGATTTATGGCGGTGAAAATGGATCGAAAAATAGACACCGTATGAGAAAGTTATGGAAGTTGGAAAATTTGGTCTTCTCCAACAAACTGTCAAAGGGTCAAAGGGACACATGGCATCTTTAGCATGTGACACGTGGAAGATTTAGATTACGACAAGTGACAGCCTCTGAATTCAACAAGTGGTAGCCATCAGGTGATGACATGTGGTGTCACTAGGTCATGACAAGTGGCAAGGGTTCATGATGACAAGTTTCAAAGTTTTGATAGTTCATGTGGAAAAAGATTTGCCAACCATGGGTTGACACATGGTCCAATCCAAGGGTGCCACATGTTAGCATGGTTAAGGCCTTAAAAATTTCAAATTCATATTGTTGGAATCCATGGGATTTGATCCCATGACTTGCCTCTTCAAATGGCTTAATCACAATAAGCTAGCCACAAAGGGCGAATTACTACTTTAGAAAAAACCCACTTTTCATAAATTTAAGCTTAAGCACATTTTTTGGCTAAAGGAGGTGTGCCCCTTGGGCGCTAGATCACATGACAGGGGTGTGACTAGGCTGCATGGCCCTCATATGAACACAAAAGGGGGGGGGGGGCGCACCCTAACTGGGTGCTTAAGCAAATTTTCTACCAAATTTTCAGTTTTTACCTTATATTAATGGATTTTTGACAAAACTGAGTGGATCTAGAGCCCAGAAAGAGGCTAGATCTTGAGGGGAAGTTGGATTTCGACCCCCAACTCAAAATATATATAAAACAAAAGTTTTTGACAGTCCAGAGAGGTTGATATTAGCAAAATTTATGCCAAGTTGTAAAGTTCAAGTGATTTTTATGTAGAGAAGCCACTAAGGAATCAAACTTTGGAGGCCATTTTCGGGAGCTACGCTCATCCTTTTTTAGTGTCGTCAGTTGTGTTGGATTATCGAGGTCAATCATATTACAACCAGAATGATTTTTAATCCATTTGATGCATTTATGATGACTTTTTGAAGCATTGAATATTAATAAGAAAGCCTCACCCACTGAGACAAAGGCCCAAAGAAGTAGGCAAACTTGTGTTGAATTCCGTTATCAATATTAGTGTTATGGTTTGTTGTTCCTTATGTGTATTTTGTGTTCTACATTATTTATGATGGTTGCCACATTCTTTCATTAAAATCTTCTTCTTATCTTAATTACTAAGTGGTAAATCAACTCATGCATAAACTTAACCATAGTATTTAAAAGATCAATTTCGGATCAACTGGATAGGTGTGAATAAAGAGGTTGTGGATTTTATTGCAAAGTGTTTGGAATGTCAAAACGTCAAGGCTAAGCACAGACACCCAAATAGTCTGCTACAACCATTACCCATTCTTAAGTGGAAATGGAAAGTTGTAACAATGGATTTCATCACCAAGCTTTCCATATCAACCAAGCAACACGATTCCATCATGGTGGTGGTGGATAAGCTTACTAAATATTCACACTTTATTCCAGTAAATCCCACCCACAGAGAATCCAACATTATGAGAGAAATTGCTCAACTACATGGTATACGCAAGACAATTGTGTCTAATAGAGATCCAGAATTTATATCAAAATTTTGGAAAGGATTATTTAAAGGATTTGGGATCAATCTGAACTTTAGCACAACCTATCAGCCAGATTCAGATGGGAAAATAGAGAGGGTGAATCAAGTGATTGAAGATATGTTGAGGATATATGTGATGGATAAACCGTCCAAATGGGAATATTATTTTCATTGGTTGGAGTTTTATTATAACAATGGGTATCAAGCATCTCTAAAGATGGTCCCATTAGAGGAACTTTATGGAAGAAATTTCAACACACTGGTGAGTTGGGACAACCCAACATACAAAGCAGTGGTTGGACCATAATTACTCAGGGAAATGGAAGAGAATATGGTGAGAATAAAATCTAATTTAAAGATTGCCTAGGACATGAAGAAAATTTATGTTGATAAGGGTAGAACTCATAGAGAGTTCAAAGTGGGTGACCATGTTTTTTTAAAAGTAAATGCCAAGAGAAGTTCTTTGAAGTTGGGAAATTGTTAAAAAATGGTAGCTCATTATTGTGGGTCGTTTGAAATGATGAAGAGGATTGGTCCTGTAGTATACATGCTTTCCTTGCATGCATCAATGTGTAGTCATAATGTATTCCATGTATCATTGCTTAAAAAGTATGTACATGATGCTAATCATGTCATTGATTGGAATGTGATTTAGGTGGAGCAAGAAGGACACTTTCGAGTTAAACCATTATGCATATTGTATCGAAAAGTCAAGTTTCTCTAGAATGAGCAATAGGATTGGTAAAGGTACAATGGACCTAGTACAGTCCCAGGGTTGCAACCTGGGAACATGAGGATGTTATGCAGGAAGAATACCCGCATATTTTTTAAGATTTTTGAATTTTTCTTTGTACATGTATATAATGCACTAAGGACAATACATAAATAAGGGAGATGGGAATGTAATACCCCAAGGACGAAACCCATTGTAAATATAATGTAATTCTACATATAGGCTGGTTAGCTAGGGTACTTGGAGGCCATAGTTCCTATGTGGTTATTAGGCTGGTGAGCCAGAAAATGAAATGCTAGCGAGCCTATTTTTGTAAATGTAATCACACTCAATTTTGTAATGAAAACACATCACCACTACAGACCAACCATGTAAAAGAGTATGGGCGGATAAACTCCACTATAATGGGAAAAGGTTCTTGAGAGTCTAGAAAATGGGCTAAGCTAAGGGGGGATTAAGCTGAAAAGGAATATTTTATCAATATTCCTAAGGTTAAAGTATAAAGTAGGGGATACTGCATTTTATCCTAAGTCCCTATGAAGAAACGTATCACTGTGTAAGGGAACCCATGTGTGGACCATGTAGTTTCCAACATGAAAAGTGTTAAGTTGGGCACATGAACATAAGTTTTAGGGACTTCATCTAAATCAACCACTCGTGGGATCATTATTCACACCTCACTACCTCCATGCTATTATCATTTGTAGCTTCATGTTGTTGGTACTCGTACATGTACCTATACTAGGACCTTGGTTAGATATGGAGCTAGACTGAAGAGGTGGTTGTCAGGCTTGTAGGACATTGAAGAAGTAGGTTTTCAAGCTTGTAGGACATTGAAGAAGTGAGTTGTCAGGCCCATAGGAAATTGAATAAGTGGGTAGTCAAGCCCATGAGAATTATCTTTGCGTGAGAGAACTACTGGGAATTGATTTCCCAAGGTGAAAAACTACAACTACAGTGCTCTAAGACTTCATGTCCAGCCTATTATTGAAGCCTCAGAAGGGAAATGGAGTAGCTGAAGGACTACTGAGTAGAGAAGGGGAAAACTTATTTGGTTGGGATAGACATGTGGGGAATGAGGGACTGTAGATTGTTAGTTTGAGTTGATATGTGTGCCTGAGTTTATATGTTGTTAAAGAGACCTTATCTTGGATAGAAATCCTTTACCTAGGTGTAATTTATCCCTAGCTCTGGGGCGAACCACTACTGAGAGTTTAAGAATGATGTTGTTTAAGGCTAGGAGGAACATGGAAGTTCTACACGGAGTTGGTGTTATTTTTACTAAAGATAAGTGTTTAATGTGTGCTAATTTATGTTTTATGTTTATATTTATTCAATTATTCTTATGGTTTTTCTATATATGTTGTATTTGCATATACATGTTGTTATTTGCATTAATATGAGCAATTGCATAAGTATATCAGTTACTTAAATGCTATTAGAGTTCAGAAATTTTTTGTGTTGAATTTCCCATCTAAGATTCCGGGGATGCTACAATGTGGTATCAGAGTTGCAATTGGGATATTTTTGTGTGGTGTGGCCCAACCTAGGTGGCTAGGAATGTTACATTGATGAACCCTACCATCATTCGATACTCCTCTAGTTTCATGAGCTCATCTAACCTGTGTTCAAGGGATTAATCATTTATCATATGGATTTCAAGGGCAACCCGAAGGTTAGGAACAACAAATTATAGTGGCATGACTAATTATTTTCTATATACCAATTTGAATGACATGTGATTTTTTATCCTTTTGCACATTGTTTGGTAAAACCATAATACTTCTAGGATCCGTTGATCCCACTCATCATGCTACACATTGCAAACATTTGTTAAAGCATCCTCTAAAATTTTATTAAAAGATTAAACCACACCATGAGCTTGATGGTGATAGGGAGTTCTCTTCTGATGATGTATCATGAACTCTTGAGAAAGGTATTGAATGGTTTGATTTAAAAAATGTGACCCCTGATCGCTCATCAACACCCTTGGAAAATTGAATTTGGTGATGACATTCTAAAAAATGAAGCATGTCATTGTTTATCTTGTATAATATTTGACTGGAATTGCTTCAACCCATATAGTTAGCTATTAAGTCGTTGTAGTAATGTAGTGCACCCCTATGCGATGCATGGGGGGGGATTGATGGGAGACACACAATATATTGAACATTTTTTGAATGGATCTAGTGCAGTCATAATAAACAAGGGAATATCATCTCTCCTGCAAGTATTTTCATTATGTTGACATACATCTCCATGTTTGCAGTAGTCCTTGACATCTGCAAAGAGTAAGGTCCACCAAATCCCTATGCGTAGAACCTTGCACACGATAGCCTTATCAGAATTGTGGCCTCCAACAATATTTTTATGTGCTTTATATATGATGGATTTTTGTTTGTGTTCTATTGCACATTGATGCATGATTCCATCTGCGCCCAACTTCTAGAACTGTCCAGCAATCAAATTATAATCGACACTATAGACTAGTAGTTGACAATGATGTGCCTGAGTATACCATGTGGGAGCCTGACCAGTCATGGAAAATTCCATAATTTCGTCCAATTGATCAGGCATGACTTCGACCTAGAAGAGTTGTGCATTAGGGAGTTCATCATCAAGGCTCTTAGCAGCTTCCTCAGTCTCAATTCATGATAGATGATTGGCTCCAACATTATACTTTGTTAGTTTAACCACAAATTCAAAGTCAAACTCCTGAAAGAGAAACAACCAATGGAAATTTTTTCCACTCGACAACAACTTATTGACAAAATACTTGAGCGTGGAATGGTCAGTGAAGAGTTTGAAATCGGACCCCACCAAGTAGTGTTGAAATGTCTGCAATGCATATACCATGGCAAGGCCCTCGGAGCACCTATATTTGAGCTAGATCTTCGGCTATGAAGATGAATTTTAATCAAAATCAATAACTCACATGGGTCCATTTGATCGTTTTCCTCTTGATCTCCTCATGAATGTACCATCTTCTAGGGACCATTTCTATAGTGTGGAAAATCCGATGGATCCATTGGGATCAAAGGATATTCTTGGAGGTCTTGTGCCATTTGAAAAAAAAATGTTTTCTTGAGGATCCTTAGTGCCATTGTATCAGTTTTCTAGTTCAAAATCAACGATGGGATGGAACTAAACCTTTATCAACTCATCTACCTATGCCCAACTCTAAATATCCAGGAATTGCATCGCCCACCACAATGCAAGTGTCCCTCGAACCACTGCATCCATGGAGTGAATTCTTTGCTCTGCAGGGACTGTTTTCTCCGTCTATATAAGGAATGTCTTTATCAACCCTATCCCATAAAAACGCGAGGTATCACATAACTCATATCCAATCCCACACATTAATTTTGTTATCCTTTTTCATATACGAGTGGAAACTTCATAGATATTGTTTAACACTTCCATGGAATCCTTAGAATCTGTGTCATAATATTTAACACTTCTCCATATTAATTCTTCATATACGGTGGGGTTGATGTAATCCTCCCTATGCCCAATGATATTATTAATATTTTTGATGATTGAGCTCTGAATATCCTCATCAACTGTCTCATTCTATATGTCTCCTTCATATGGATCCAGAGGTGCAACCACATGCAGGGTGTTTGTTTCAAATGACATCTGCATATTCTTTAAATTCAACACTGCATTATTATCAAAGGCCCATTCAATTCTAAGTAATGTATGATATGGATCATATTCATCCATAATTTCTAATACCTCAAAGTCATCCTTTGTTTTGACTCCTTATATATTCACTTCCACTTGCTCCAGTCAATCTACTGGGTATATATTGTATTGATTTTCCAACTACAATTGGATAAAAAAAAAGTCAAATTTTGGTTTACCCATCACCTCCCAAGATTTCTTTGGAAAAATATTCACGTTGGAACCCATATCCAACATGACTCCATCCATTTCATAACCACCCAGTGCTTTCATCATCTTAAATTCTTGTCCAATGCACTTTTTCTTGTTGACTGAACATACATCTATTTCTGGTAGAGGAGATGATATGATTTCCTCTACTCCTTGTTCCCTCTTGAAATTAGTAAACATTTATGTCAACTTACTTGTAGCCTCTGGTTCATTCAGAAATCACAAACAACAATGCAAGAAATAACTTAATTGGTCTTAAGGTTCTTCCTTGTGACCCAAGTCATGCACGACTTCTATGTGTGTTGGGCGTTGCAATTCCTCTAGGCATTTGTCTTCATGTGCTTTCTTCTTAGCACGATGTAGTCCATTATGTCTACGATATTATTCTAATGATCGTTGTGTTGTGCACTCTATTTCTAAACACAATCAATCTTCCTTCAAAGATCGTTGTGTCACATGCTGTAATTCTTCACATATGCAATCCTCTTCCAACAATCTTTGTGTCGTCTAGTGTACCTCTTCACAGATACAATCTTCCTCCAAAAAACTTTGTGTCACCCTATACACTTCTTCTCGGATCCAATCCTCCTCAATTGACCTGTAAGTCATGCGTTGCATCTCCTCACACACTCTTTCTTCTTCTAGTGTTCTCTATGCATCTCACAAGAACTATTTATGT
>SNQJ01S0019519.1:182749-195611 GCA_010110895.2 Picea sitchensis | reverse complement strand
GCTCAAAGTCAGCTCTTGTGTTTTCTCCTCCTCGATTTACTATACAAACATCAACATATTCATTCTTATTCTTATGTTTCTCTTCATGCACCATGTTGAAACTGGCCTTCATGTCTTCCTAATTGTTCAACAAGTCAGGACATTCTTCGATACCCTGCTTGGGACTATACTAGTATGCATAAAGAATGAGAGTTTTGGTACAAAACCTTGATACATGATCGAATTATCCATAACTGAAACAAGTGGGGGTTCTACCTCCACCTTTTCGATATCCTCGGCTACGACCATGCCCATATCTACCTTGAGAGCCACCTTGGTATCCACCTCTTTCAGCACCACCACTCTCACCACCCTTCTTCTCTTCTTGTACCTGAAATGCATCGCAGGTATTATCTTGCATCAACTGGAGTGAGCATAAATTATTGACATCATGCCCCACATATTTACATAACTCACATAGCAAAGTATGGTCTGCCATTTGTTACTTTTGCAAATTTGGGAAGTGGGGTGGTACATGACCCCACTATTTACATATCTCACACCATTCCATCTTTCGATATGGAAATGAAATCGATGCATCTGTCACCACATAATTTGTAAATATGATGCATTTGTCCCTGTGATGCCCCTCTGAGCAACAGGTGGTACACAATTTGTTCTCATGCACGACATTTGTATTGTCCATATATTGCAATTGGATTATCAGGTTGTTCAATTGCAACTACAACTACAACAATCTTGTTGATGTCTCCACCCCTCTAGACATAGATTCTAAGAAAATTACAATTTCTACCGCCTCTTCCTGAGTCATCACCTTCTTCTGGGTGAGTGGGTCTAGGATATGGGAAAGTAACCACACAATAATCCACTCTCTTTGTTGCACATCATGGATTTGGAATGTCATCTTTAAAAAAAAAACTTAAATTGATAGTCCTAACCCCACATGGTCTCGTCTTCGTTTTGTTTGATCTCTTTTATATTTGTGATAGATTGAGAATCTAACTTAGGTTTCTGGAATTCCCAAAGAGGATATTACTTACTCCATTAGGAACCTCGTATTTCCCATCAACGAAGTGGCCTTGTACTTCATGTATTAGTCAAGGCTCTATCCTTGAATGTGGTCTCCAACTACGCAATCTTTGTTTCTTCATCTGTGATCCTATTCAGAGACGAGATTCCTTCACTTGTGAAAAATTATTGTTCCGCATCATCCTTACCCATTCCATATAGCATGGGTATCCTCAAGGTTTTATCTTGATTTTACATCATCACTCTCCGACCAACTCTTCTACTCTAACCACTAGTTATCAAATGTATTGCTACCAATACTCTTCTAGGTGAAATAGCACTAGATTCACCTTATTCTTCACTCGTCTCTTCTCTTCTTCTTTCTTCTAATCCTTATCCAACACAAATTTCTTCACTATATGTTTTTCTTTCTTCCTGATTACAATCATGCCAGGGGGGTGGTTCAAAGGGGACCTACATATTTTTCTACTTGCAATCATGCACGATCATCTCTTTCACCAATTCATCTCTCCCACCATTAGGGGAGCCTCTATCTTCCTCTTCTATATACACACTAGTATTATGCATGTCATCTTCCTCTCCTAACAATGCACTAATGCTCTATGCTCCATATTTTTCTCTTATTAGGCGACATGACTTTGTGCTTCATATTCCTCTAAATTTGCAACTCTTTGCAACATCCAAGGGGTAAGGAATTCATCAACTAGGCCCTTTACTACTACCAACACAACCACTACTACTACTAATGCTATCAATATCCCCACTGGAGACCTGTTGTTGGGGCTAGTCAACCCTATCGACTAGACCTAATGGCCGACTTAGAATCTATCGGTCGACTGACATAGTAGGAAGTAGAAGTTGGTCAGAGTCTCTGTTAACTAATCGACCCAGGAAGTTAATTAGTTACAACTACCTCATAGAGGTATAAATAGATAAGCATGTGAAGGATCAAATAGCTTCATGTGAAAAATTATATGTACTTGTGTTGTACTGTCTATCATATAATAAAATGAATTTTTTTGGGGCTCTCATTACTTGTGAATGTCTCTATACATGTCTATGTGTATGCATTTATCTCCATGATTGATATTTAAGGTTCTACTGGTAACACCCACCTACTTTCCCCTAGATTAAAACATTGGTTCCATTGTCAGTAGTACTAAACTTGGGCATGTAGAAGTGTACATAAATTCTAACTCAACAAAAAATACGTGAGTGGTGAGAGTGAAAAATCGAGAACTACATCAAAAACTACACAAGAAGGAATAACTTCTCACTAGTCGAAGCAAGGTTGTCGTTCTTTTTAGAGATGCACGAAAGATTCCTTGAATTTATCCTAGAGGCATTGCTTCAGCACATTAATAGATCAGGTGATGCGTACATTGACACCTGATGAGAAGTTAGGCCCGAAGTTAACAAACAGAGGAAAAATGAACCATCACAACTCGCTCAAAATAATTATTGAAGATTATATTTCAGAACATGCCATTGAATATCGGATGTCCCTCAACAAAATAAAAGATAAATTCTACAGTGAATTGCACAACAAATTTTTATGCACAGTTCTAACACTTTTTCATAAATTCCTTCTCGAAAAGGGAGTCTGTGATATTGTCGAATACCGAACAAGATTAGGCACACTATTACCAAATAGAAACTTCCAAGAAAGAGATGAAAAGTGGGAATCATTTCTTGATGCAAAGTGAAAAGATACAAGAGAAGCTTGGGATTACTTATTGAAGAAATAAATATGGCCAACACTCTCGACTTAGATTAAGTTGGTTTGGTAATGGGGGTCGGTCGAGATTGTGAGATTCCATAAAAAAAAGAAGTAGTGTTTCCCAAGCCTAAATGTCGTCAAGAGGGAAGAAATCCCATAATAAATCCACAGATATCAAGAAAATAAAACGAGATAAATAACAACAGAAAAAAGAAGAACTTCATAACTGGTGGAACAAAAAAACATCGAATAGAAATATTTCTGGGGAGAGCCATCCCGTCAGATTGCATGAGAAGTCTGAGTTAGATAGAGATCGACCAGATTTAGAAACAACATTAGCTGTGGTGACACCCGACAAATCCAACAATGAACAATTGAACATCCATCAATTGATTGACTAACTGGAAAGTATGGATTATGACGATTCTGGACCATCTTTACATACGTCTGCCACACTAGAAACCAATCCAAGGATAAGAGAATTTCTCCAATAAAGGATGCATATCAATGACCAATATTCAAGCTTATGGTACATAATGGACGACCTTGGAAACCTACGAGATGCATTGATTATCGAGCTTGAATGAAATGAAGTCGAAAATATGATTATCCAAATCAAGGACCTCACTGAATCGACCCCCCTGCCACATCTAATATCGAGAGAAGAAATTAACTATAGTCTGGAAGTGATGTAACCTTTGGAATGAAAGTTAGTCGAATACAAAGATAAAAGTTCCCAAACTGAGGACACCTATTCTATACTCAAGAATAGACAACTATTCCTTGAGTATCATCCATTGTTGGATGTAGAAAAAAAATGGCTAGAAGATTCGACAGATCATTTAAAAGAAGTACTAGCTCAAACACCAAGAAAAATAAATGTTCCTACCAAGAAATTCAAAATGGGATTCAATAACATCCCCATTTACGAAGGCGAAGAGGACCCAAAATGCCATTGGTTCGTATGTGAAAAGTTTTGGGTTGAAATTTATATTACAGATGAGAATAATCAAATGAATCAATTTAGAGATGCGCCACACCATCGCGCCTTAACATGGTTCACAAACTACACTGTAAAGAAAACTTGTTCAAAGGAAGAAATAAAGAATAACTTTTTAACATTCTTTAAAATCCATGGCATCACACATTTAGCAGCTAAAAAGTTAAAATAAATCAAGAAAATACTAGGTGAGTCGAGAAGAGAATATGATAAGAGATTTAAATATCTCCTAATTCAAATCCCGACAACGATCGATTAAAACCTGCACGTCCAGTGGTATGTAGCTGGGTTACTACCAAGAATCTGATAGTTTCTACACTTATATGAGATAACCAACTATGAATACGTGCTACATAAGGACCATGGAGTTGATTCAGACGAATATAACCCATTGAATTCCTCGATGATGGAGAGACTTGAGGAAAAAGTAGAAAATTTTCAATAAACTATTAAAAATCTATCCATATGACGCAATGAAATATGGTGCACCACATGTACCGGGGACAGAAACACAAAGGATAATTCCCCCCTAAATAATGCACACAAACAACAGACTTCTATCGAGTACAAGACCAAAAATATTGTAAGATATGTGAATGCCTTAATGATCATAGTATACAAGATTGTCCACACAATCTAAAAAACATGAAGTGGTGCCACATTTGTGAAGGTTACGATCACCAAAATTCAGACTTCTATCTAAATTCTAGAAATCATAATAATATACGAACAATATATATAAAAGACAAAATTGATCTAAAATTTTGCAACATATGCGACATTGGAGATCACTCTTTAGAATATTGCCCGATAGTAATCGACAAAATTATACCTAGAAAAATTGTGAATCTACTCCACGTAGTATCCAAAGAAGAGGTGAGGAAGTCCAAAAACTTACATATTGTTACAAGGTCTGGCGCAAGATGTGACATCCATACTCCAAGAAAAAATTGCCAAATAAATAAGGCTAAAAACTTCCCAAACCCAGAAAAAGAAGAGGAATTAATGAGAGAAGCTCTTAAATTCTTCAGAAATTCCAGAAAAGATCAACAAAATCTAAGAAATTTAAATGAAGATACCATCCAGGAATTTTTGCAACTATTCAAAGAAAAACAATCGATAGGTAGGCTGTTGAATCTACTCAACATACTATGAGAATACAAAGATGGTCAAAAACCAACAAAGGATACAAATCACCTCTCTTATAACAACAAATATTACGATCCACGAGTCGAATTGGAGATTGAGGGAATGATGGTCAATCAGGTGGTCGTTGATTTTGGTTTGCAAGTCAAAATTTTACCATGACCAAAATTCATGTTTAGTAGGCTTTGAGCCTGGTGTGTAATATCAAAATTCGGTCTCTCACGCACTTATTTTCATTATTTGAATATTAGATTAAGAACTTGGAAAATTTGGAATGAGCTTGCACAACTTCATTTGTGTGCACATGCAAAATGAACCCAAAAATTTGGGTGTCAACACATGGTTGTATTCCTTAGGGTTTGCAAACCTTACACATAGTGCATCATACAAGTACATGGTAAGAAAACTCTAGTACTAACCTCCAAATTTGCATGTCCATCCTAGGGTTTGAATCCTCAAACCTTAAGTCTTCTATTGTTATATCATCACAAGATCTAATAACTCTAAGATGGTGCCTAGACTTACATACCAAAATAATAAGTATCCAAAATCATAAAAGGCGTTAGCTCCACTCTCTATGTCTTCTACTAAGGTGTAAACCTCAGTGTTACAAAAAGAACCATAAGAACCATCATCATCATCCACATCATGTTTTTCTCTTGGATTTACATTTATGTCATAAACCCTTTTCATCACAAGATAAAACACTAGAATCACACAAGAGAAATATCTCCAAGAACATCGAAGACAACTCTCTCTCCCTTTATCTTCTCCTAGGTTTTTGTCATGAACTAGCTCTTAGAGTTTTCTCTTGAACCCTAATGTCTCCAAGATAAGTACAAAAAAGAGAACAATGATAATGAATCAATACAAGATCTATCTCATCCATAATCTAAATTAATCACATGTGTCCAACAAGTAACCAATAAGGAAACCCCATATGGAGCACTCTACAATACAAGGATGTGCATGTGTCAAACTAGGGTTTATACAATCACCAATGTGAAACACCCTTAAAGTCATGATCTTTGGCTCAATGTCCCTTCTCCAAGATCATGCACTCTCCAACAAAATTCCATTCCAATGCTTCCTCTTTCATAGTGGTCCACTATCTAAGTGTCCCCATGCAAGGTGCTCCTCCTGTAACTATGTGACACATGGCATCACATATTCCAAATGCTCCAATGCAGGATCCTGTTCAACATATGTGTCTAGGTACATCAATAAACTTCATGAAGTATTCTCTTGAACCAAATCCTCCTCAACTCAAGTGTCCAATATCCAAGTTATATATGACATGGTTCCAAGCTATAGGGGTTAAGTTCCCTTCTGAAAGTTCCCAATGATTCTCCTCCTAGGTAGGCACCTCCATGAAGTATTTCCAAGGGACTCGGAGACATGTCACTCTTAGAAAGATGAAAACACTTTTGGATTAACCCCAAAAGATAACAATGCTTTCACAAATAAAATCATCAAAAATTTAAGGGATTGGATCAAACCAATGAATACAATCACAAATTTGAAATAATTTACATAACTTCCTTGGTAGGTTCTTCACTTACCATTCAAATCAAATTGACAACCTTAAAAATGGTACATGTACATTAGAAGTTGTTCATTCTCGTTGTTCTAGATCATCTCATAGTCTTACTTGTAACCCTAGATATTAAAAGACCCATTTGTGTAAAATCTATAGGGGAGATAAATAAATATATAAACATTCCCATACACTTATTGCATGGTTTCATGTACTTTATTACATTTTCAATGGAGTGAGAGTTGTTTTGTTTCAAGTATTCCAATGCTTCCTAGAGTAAAAATGCCAATAAGTATACTTACATATAACCACACATTTAAACACTAGTAAAACAATTTAAATCTTATGGTGCATTACCATACAAGTATGACATTTATATGAATGTATATAGCTTCAATGCGAACTTCTTGTTGTCATAAAATAATCATAACAAACACAGCCTCTCTCGAAGACCATGATAAACACTCAAACATCGTTAGTGTTTTCTATGAGACCCATTAAACAAACCACAATATCATTCCATGTTTTTCACAACAATGAAATATTATATCACACAACAAAAATGAATGAAAATATGAGCCCAAACTATCAACTTTCTTCTTCCAAACAACCAAACCATATGCATCAACTTCTTCTACCAAACAACCAACCCATATGCATCAACATGTAGAAATCCTTATCAACCTTGCTATTCACTATGCTACAAGAGAGGGAAGCACAAGAATAGTCCAATGCAACACCAACCTCACCCACAAAAGGCCAATATCACTCCCAATGGGTGAAAACTAGATGTCATGTAGTTTCATCGACTTTAAAAGAGCCAACAATGTTTCCAGATAAAAACAACCCCATTGCTAACCACCAAGAGCCCACACAACACCAAGCAAGGGTACAACACTCACGAAAAGAGTGAAGAGGAATCTAGGTAATCACAAGAACAAATACACATAAGAGGGTGATGAGAAGATGAACACCATGAGAAGAGGAACACCAAACACATAAGCTCAACAAACAAACCACAATCACATTCCATGTTTTCCATAGTGGCAAAATAGCTCACCATACAAAAAAAAAAATTAAATATTACCAAGAACCTAAGCATTGAACATTCTTTTAGTTAAGAGCTAAACCATATACATGAACTCATAAAAATCCTTATCAACCCCAATATTTATTGAGGTACAAAACAACAAAAGCAACACTAGAACCACACCCTCACCACAAAACAACAGTCCTAATACTAATGATCCTCTCACAGAGAAAACGGAGAAATGCAAACAATAAGCTACGTAATTTCTTCGTCCACCTTAGAAGGACCCAATATCGTTCCCTCGAAGCAACAAACCTATTACTCACAATCGTGAACTAAAAAAACAAAATGCAAGCAAGAATGATAAGCAAGCTACATTAAATGCAAGATCAAATGTAGGTAAACGCGCAAGATCAAATGGAGGTAAGAGGGAAACGAACAGCGAACAGTGCTGCACTTTGGATGGAGAGAAATGTGACTTAAAGTATTAAACCTAGCCGTTAACCCAATTGCCACCCCACCACCATCTAAGATTGTCTCTCGAGTAATAAGAATATGATAAAAGCACAAATAAAAAGTCATTCTTAACTCGATTGTGCTTTGTGGACAGAGGGACAGCACCAAGAAAAGTCGATCGTTTGAATTTGGTACGTGCCTATGCGATGCCCTAGACTTACAATCTAGGTAAAAAATTTAATTCCATAAAACTTTGAATTAAAAACTATGACATGAATGTAATTGTAGTACTAACAACAATTTGATAAAAGTGGTTGATATACACTCATAGGATTTATTAATAACAAATTCTATTTTTTTTTTCCTATCTATTTATAATCAATTCAATCTTTTTTTATCATAGAAAAATCTTAAACTCTCAATAACAAATCCTAATTTTTCTTATCACTATAAACTCTAATTATTCTTATCATAAACAAATCATAATCCCTAATTTCTCTTATCATAAGAAATTCCCTCAACAATGGTAGTATGGTAACCCGTATAACTAATGGATTTCTACATCATGGTAAAGTCTACGAAGGTATACATACCCTATCCCCCTCTGGATTTGAACCTATAACCTCTTAAGAGAAAACACATGTTCTTAACCATTAGACCCACTCAAACTGTATTATTACAATTTGGGAATAACATAGGGTTTACAATTTTGACAGTAACATATTGGTTCAAGACTTTGAGAATAGCATAAGGTTTACAATTTTGGCAATGATGTACTGATTCAAGAAAACGGACATTTAACATCAATGCATTTTTTTCCCGTATATATAAGTATAGAAAGCTTGCTTACAACCTTGATAACATCAATCTGCATTGAGTAAAGAACGAAGCAACCAAAAAAAGAGACTACCTTGCATGCTTTCGAATCTAAAAATGATTAGGGTAATTTAGTTTGCATAGATTTTGTGATAGACGCATGTTCATTCATTTATGTCCCTGTCCATCACAGTAGTATTGATCAAAATGAAAAATGTTTCCATAAATGTTCAAATATTCTAGTTAGCTCGGCTTACAATGAAATACGTTATCTAAGTATGACTATGGCATCTTTTTACTTTTATTATGAATTATGGAAATTTTTTATTTTTATTATGAGTTAAATGTATGGAAATACTCATCAACCTTATATCACAATTTGGGAAAATCCTAGGGTTTACAATTTTGGCAATGGCTCAACCGGTGTTTCACATCACTGTATTTTTTCCCTCATATAAAGTCAAATATATCTATAAAAATCTTGCTTACAACATTCATAACATCAATCTACATTGCGTAATGAAGGAAGCAACCTCGCATGTTCTCTACCCTAGGACGATTCAATTTTTATATATTTGAATTTTTTTAGTGAATCCAAATTATGGACATGAAAATCAGCTGTTAGGGGTCAGTGGCAACACATAAGACGTCAAAGGATGGGAGGCTTCTAACATGCGAGGCATCATCAAACGCAATACTTATCCCACAACCTTCTCATATTTTCATCCGAACACTACATTGCTAGTTCAATTTAATATTGGGATGGAACAGATTGTAGGCAATGCACCCTCCTCGGGCCTATCTGAAGCACTGCAATAAAGACAAAGCATACATATTGGAAATGCCAATTTGCCAATGTCATGGTTAGGTGGGTCGATAAACCCAACAAACCTGCCGGGATGCCTGGAATCCTTTATTGGCATCTTTCATTACCAACCATATGTAAAAAATGAAAGAAACAGTAAATGTGGCAGAAATGTAAATTTGATGTTGTAAATTATAAAAGTTAATAGTGAAGTAAATATTTAATGTGAAGTAAATTTGCTTATCATTTATAGTGGCAAAATATAAAAGTTAATAGTGAAGTAAATATTTAATGTGAAGTAAGTTTGCTAATCATTTATAGTGGCAATGGGATGGTTACATAATAATTTCTGAACATAATTAAGTAAATGTAAAAAAATAAATAGGTTAAGGGATGCATTAAAAAATGTTAGGAATTTATAAACATTAAATGTCATTCATTGATTTAGAAAGACGAAGAAACCAACATATTCTTCAATTGCTAGCCCTAAGATTAAAGTTTATAATTAAAAGATCATTAAATATGCCCATTTCCAATAGGTATATGCTTTCTACTTAATAATGAAACTCCTAATCCTTAATAGTTGCTTTAGGGAGATATGGCCAAACCTCACAGAAATGTAAATCTGATGTTGTAAAATATAAAAGTTAATAGTAAAGTAAATATTTAATGTGAAGTAAGTATGCTAATCACCTATAGATTACAATAAGAGGACTACATAGTAATTTCTTAACATGATTAAGTAAATGTAAAAATAAATAAATTAAGACATGCATTAAAAAATGCTAGTAAGTTATAAACATTAAATCTCATTCATTAATTTAGAAGGATAACAAAAAATATACCAACATATTCAATTGCTAACCCTAAAATTAAAGTTATCCATTTCCAATAAATATACACCTTTAGTTTAATAACCACGATTATAACATTCAAATGCCGACACCGCATTCAATCAGGGTACAGAAGTTACAAGCTGTCGTCAATATTCAACTCACTTTGTCCAGGAGTCGTGGCTTTCTCTCCTCCTCTACCTGGGCATTTTTCTAATGTGTGCCGGACTGTTTCTTTAACGCTGATGGCCATATGGTTTTTGGAGTTGGTTGATTGTTTATTCGTTGTATGACGGGTGTGGAACTACTCCCCAGGCCCCTTTCTTATGCTACAGCCGTGCGGAAGATTCCCTCTCTCTCACACAGGCGCCATCTTTTGAGTAGCACCCGGCGGGGCAGTAGCTAATTGTTGGGATACTTTCGATTATATTCTGAAACAAATCAATATTACATGACTGCACGTGATTGAGGCTCTTCATATTACATCCAAACGGAAATAAAAACCCGCGTTTTATCAACAACATGTCAATGCGATAAGGAAGACATTAGATTGTTAATCATTGGTGGTGTTGAAGTATCTATACTTCAACCAAAACTGCAATGAAGTTTGACATGAAAGCTGAATTTTATCATTCACGTGACTTTGTAAATGGCATGGCTTAACATGTGAGACGAAATGATATCTCAATATAGCTCGGGCTTATTTAGGATCTCAATGCACACTAGGAATGATAAGATTGTTTGTAAATCTTATCGTGTATAGGAATGATAAGAGTGTATGTAAATCTTACATCACCCTCTTCTTTCCTTCATCGTTCGTCGATAGTCTCTCTTGCAAGAATTTTAACACTTAACTAAATCTAACGAATCTTGATCATAGGCCATCGAGGATCGAGGATTTCTCTTGGACACATAAAAATTTCACCCAATTCTATCGATCCCCGATCATCAGCCATCAACTATGGAATATTTCTTTTGGACAAATCAACTCTTCACCTAAATCACGAATCTGAGATCGTCGATGAATTATGTTGGAGAATTTCAACACTTAGATATTTTGATCAAATACTAGATGAATTTGGGTTGTGGATCTCCCACTCAGAATCATCTTGGTTATCAATTTTTCTCCAAACCTCCAACAAACAAAATGAATTCATAACTTAAACCGTTAGAAAGAAATATTTGTCATTGATCTGCATAATGCTTAACCTTACTAATTCTGATGTTGGAATGTTTGGATTGATGTGGGTTCTACCTTAGGTTTCCAAAAAAAACTCTACAAACCATAGATCCTTGTGGAGACTATAAGGCAACACAAAGCACATAGTGCACAACATAGACTCACTCGAGATGGCTTATGGGTGACCACATAAATGTTTGCATTCATGGAAGGGATGGTGCTAATGGAGATGTTAAGCATTCCTTTTTACTTCAGATATATCAAATTTACTATTTCCTTAACCATTAACATTCACTTTATATAACTAATTTAATGTGCTTTATAAATTATTTTTAATAGATTCATCTATTTATCATAAATCATATAAAAAAAACACATAAGATAAAAACACAATGAGACACCATGTTTTAATGTGGTTCACCCCCTCAGATACATCCACAAATATCTTCTGCTTCTTATTATTCTTCATCAAATCTCGACGTTGCACACATTAAATCAAGAGTGCATAAATGCACATATATAGATGAGGTTGACCAGTGTCACACCAAGCTTCAAAACTTATACCTAATCCTCAATTAAAATCTATCCGACTTAGTACGAGCTCCATAGTTTTCAACCAAAACACTCATCAAAAACAAACTCAAGACTCAAAAAGGTTCTCAAAGATATTTCTAGTAGATGCTCAAAAGATGATCCCCTATCTACCTCATACATTATATATTTATACTACCAAAATGTGGATTAAAACCAATACATTGATTACCAAAACCCTAACCCTAAGTGGATTAGGTTTGTCCACTTTACAACCTCCTATGTGTGGTTGGTCTTAGATCCAACAATTTCCTTGCCTAGACTCTTCTTTTCCTGGTAGTGTTTTTCCTTGTTTCCCAGCAAGCACTGCTTCTTTGGTCCATTCCTTAGTTGTCTGCCTCGTTTGTTGCACTCTTTCTTATTCCTCGAACTTTGCTTCCAAAATATCCATAGGATGCAATAAGATTGGAAAAATCCATTTATATGTTGATTTTTCATAAAGCCTTTATCTCATTGATTTTTACTAATTTTACAATATTTTTATTATCATAATATTATATAATATAGATCATTTTCATAAAAACTAATGTTTATGTCATCATCCAAACAATTAATTGAGTTCCATTATTGTACTATACAACAAAAAGGTGATTGGATTATAATGCATTCCTTTGGAAAAGGTGATCATAAGGTGAATAGATATATCTTGAAGATGTTGATCTCATTTATATGGTCATGATGATGAGGATGGTGGCAATGATCATAATCGTCAATTTTTT
>SNQJ01S0019519.1:149670-182739 GCA_010110895.2 Picea sitchensis | reverse complement strand
CTTTCCTTGCCTTTCCATGCCATGCCTTTCCATTCCATTCCATTCCATGCCTTCCCATGCCATGTCGTTCCTTTCCTTGCCATGCCATGCCTTGCATTTCTTTGCCATGCTTTTCCTTGCCATGCCATGCCTTCACTTGCCTTTCCATGCCTTGGCTTGACTTTCCATGCCATGCCATGTGTTGCATTTCCTTTCCATGCCATGCCTTGCATTGACTTTCCATTCCTTGCATTGACTTGCCATTCCTTGCCTTGGCTATCTATGATTCATCGAAAATGTATTTTCATTATGATATTCATAAAACTAATTGTTTGTAAAAATATAGTTATTTTCATCATTTCAGAGAATTTGTTACCAAGTTAATTTAATAAAAAATCCATGGGATTCACGTATCATGCATTTTTTCTTGCCTAAAAAGAAAATTCTTATACTAAATGAACAATTTTAATATGTAAAAATTACAATCAAAGGATTCATTAAACATGTAATTTTAAAACTTGTTATCCCATCTATCTTAGATTAAAATACTTTCATGAGAATTTAGATGTCATAACATAATCTCTCTTTATTCATATATCTAAGGTATATTCATAGTTGTGAAACATGGATTATCATAATTAATAGGATTTACCTAGACCTCGACCTAGACCTTTCCTTTCATTTTGATGCCTAGATTTTCTTAGCCTTGTCATGTGTTACCTTGGCTTGCCCTGCCTTTCCTTGCTTTGTCTTTCCTTTCCTTTCCTTTCATTTCCATACCAACATGTCCCTAAATGGATTGAGAAGGCAAGTTGAAACTTGGGATAAAAATCAAACCTGGACTCAGATAGATGAATCATCGATTGCATTGGATCTGAGGCATCGAGTTTCAGCTAGTAGGGCCCCTCCACTGTCATTTTGTTGACCAGAAAACCAATTTTTGGAGGATCTCCCACACTAGGGTTTTTCTCAATGAGGCATAGTGAAATTTTTGAACAAGAGGTCGATTTTCAAGAACATTGTGTCGACTGATTATGGGTAGTGTGGTCGTGTGGGCCTTGGGAAAACATACTTGTGGGAGCTTACATAACTATGTTATGCTACTCGGTTTGGATTTTATGCCCCTCGACCAAATTGGTGACATGTCCTTGAATGGCTTGAGGAGGCAATTTTCCACTCGCGATAAAACTAAAACCAATGAGAGTAGAGGGGCCCCACTAACAGAAACCCAGAGATCTAGATCCAACGAAACTAAAACCGATACTAGCATGGATGAATAGCCAGTTTCGTTGGATCTAGATCTCTGGGTTTCTGTTAGTGGGGCCCCTCTACTCTCATTCGTTTGAGAAAAAAACCATTTGTTGGAGGATCTCCGCCACTAGGGTTTTTCTTAATGAGGCATAATGCAATTTATGAACAAGAGGTCGATTTTCAATCAAAATGTGTCGAGCGATTTTGGGTTGTGTGGGCCTTGGACAAACTAACTTGCAAGAGCTTACATAACTTCGTTATGCTACTTGGTTTGGATTTTATTCCCCTAGACCAAATTGGCAACATGTCCCTGAATGGATTGAGGAGGTGATTTAAAAATCACGGTAAAACTCAAACCAAGATTCAAATGGATGAACCATTAGTTGCATTGGATCTAGAGCATCAGGTTTCAGTTGGTACGACCCCTTTATTGTCATTTCATTGATCAAAAAACCATTTGTTAGAGGATCCTCGACACTAGGGTTTTTCTCAATGAGACACAATGCAATTTCTGAGAAAGAGGACGATTTTCAAGAACACTATGTTGATCGATTATGGGTAGCATGGTCGCATGGGCCTTGGTCAAATGAATTTGCGGAAGCTTCTGGAACTCCGTTATGCTGCTCGGTTTGGATTTTATTCCCCTGGACCAAATTGGGGATATGTCCCTAAATGGCTTGAGTAGGTGAGTTGCAACTCAAGATAAAACTCAAACCGACACTTGGATGGATGAACCGTCAGTTACATATGATCCAACGCACCGAGTTTCAACTAGTGGAGACCCTATGTTGTCATTCCATTGACCATAAAATCATTTGTTGGAGGATCTCCTACACTAGGGTTTTTCTCAATGAGGCATAATACAATTTTTGAGCAAGAGGTCAATTTTGAAGAATACTGTGTGGAGAAATTGTGGGTAGCATGGTCGCATGGGACTTGGCCAAATAGACTTGTGGGAGCTTACACAAGTTTGTTATGCTACTCATTTTTTATTCTATGCCCTTAGAAAAATATGGCGACATGTTCCTGAATGGATTGAGGATGAGATTTACAACTCGAAATAAAACTAAAACTGGGACTCATATGGATGAACCGTCAATTGCATTGGATCATGAGCATTGGGTTTCAACTAGTAGGGCCCCTCCACTATCATTTTGTTCATCATAAAACCATTTGTTGGAGGATCTTCGACACTAGGATTTTTCTCAATGACACATAGTGAAATTTCTAAATAAGAGGTCGATTTTCAAGAACAATGTGTCTAGCAATTTGGGTAGCATGGTCACATGGGCCTTGGCCAAAAAATTTTATGGGATATTATGAAACTATGTTATGTTTTTTAACTAACATTGTATTCCCCTGGACCAAATTGGAAACATGTTATTGAATGGATTGAGGAGGTGAGTTTCAAATCACGATAAAACTAAAACCGGGACTCATATGGACGAGCCCTTAGTTGCATTGGATCTGTTGCATTGGGTTTTATCTAGTGGGCCCCATCCTCTATCATTTTGTTGATCATAAAAATTTTTGTTGGAGGATCTTCGATGCTAAAGTTTTTCTTAGTGCTTATTACATATGTTTGACAATTTAACACCTTGTTAGGATAGACATGGAAAGGCATGGTATGGAATGGAAAGGAAAGGTATGGAAAGGAATGGCATGATATGGAAAGGAATGACATGAAAAGGCATGGCATGGAATGGAAAGACAAGGCAAGGCAAGGCATGACATGGCATGGCATGGTAAGGCAAGGAAAGGTATGACATGGTAAGGCAAGGCATGACATGACAAGGCAAGGCATGGAATGAAAAGGAAATGAATGGAGTGGAAATTCAAAGCATGGCATGGGAATGCAAGACATGGAATGACATGGCATGGAATGGCAGGGAAAGTCATGGAAATGCATGGTATGACATGGAATGGAAAGGCATGGTATGACAAGGAAATGCAAGGCATGACATGGAAATTGAAGGAATTTCAAGGAAATGCATGGAATGGAAAGGAAAGGAATGACATGGAAAGTGAAGGAATTACAAGGAATGAATTGACATGGCATGGCATGGCATGACAAGTGAAGGCAAGGGAAGACATGGAATGACATGCCATGGAAAGTGAAGGCAAGGCATGGAATGGAAAGTTAAGGCAATGCAAGGCAAAGAAAGGAATAGAATGGAAAGGAAAGGCAAGGCATGGCATGGAAAGGCATGGCATGACAAGGAAATTCAAGGCATTGGAATACAAAAATACCAATACCATAACAATAATAAAATGAAGCCAAATTCTCAATAATTCATAAATATAAAATATTTGTTCAATTATTCCTTTTAGATACCTATGGTCATTGAAGGAGAGGCATGGCATGGAAAGTGAAGGAAAGGAAATAAATGGCATGGAAAGGAAAGGCATGACATGGAAAGTGAAGGAAATGAAAGGCATGACATTGTATGACATGGTAAGGTAAGGCATGGCATGGCATGGAAAGTGAAGGAAATGGAAGGCAATGCAAGGCATGGAAAGGCATGGAAAGTGAAGGAAAGGAAAGGAATGACATGGAAATAAAAGGCATGGCATGGAAATTGAAGGCAGTGCAAGGCATGGCATGGAAAGTGAAAGAAATTCAAGGCATGACATGGCATGGAAAGAAAAGGCATGTAATGACATGGAATGGCAAGTGAAAGAAAGGTAAGACATGACATGGCATGGAATAGAAAGTGAATGCAAGGCAAGGAATGACATGGAAAGTGAAGGCAATGCAAGGAAAGGAAAGGAATGGCATGGCCAAGCAAGGAATGGCATGGCATGGCATGGCGAGTAAATCTAAGGAAAGGCATAACATGGAAAGGAAAGGAATGGCATGGAAAGGAAAGGAATGTCATGAAAATACAATGCAATGAAAGGCATGTCAAGGCATGGTATGGAAAGGTAATGAAATGCATGGAAATACAAGAATATCATAGAAACCATAAAATGAAGCCAAAATTTCAATAATTCCTAAATCTGAAATATTTTTTCAATTATTCCTTTTACATACCTATGGTCATTCAAGTAGACCATCAGGATCACTTCTAATACTTACAGTCTCCATTTACTTTTCATGCTCATATTAAGGCAAGAAGTATCGTACCTTTGATGAGTTCTTACTTGACATTGTTTGTGGTTAGAGGTTTGTACCAACAACCCAGTTCGTAAAGTGGTATACGAATTCAACCGGTCTATAATATTGAAATACATAATCACCTTTCTTTTGTGTTCTTTCATCCCATATCTGATATTCTCCTTTAATAACCATCAACCCAATCCAAAATTCAATTACTTCGGAGTCTATTACTGATTGCATGAGGGTCTACTTTCCCTCTAAGAAACATGCCATCCAATAATCAGTTCTCCATTCATTACCTCTTGGGGAAATCAATGGGCATATGTTCCCTGAAAAAAATGGAGTACAAACACATGATTCCACTAAATAACCAAAGAATAAAACATTTATGGTAGTTATTCAAAATTTAATAGAAGGCTTCAATGAGACTGATAGTACGAGATCTGAGACATGATCATAATCTGTTGAAATACTCAATTGGTCATCCTCCAACTGGGATAATTCCATAGTTATACATTGACCAATGGGGAGTGATAAAAATTCCCATCTATCAGACCAGTTTGTCGATTCACAATCATATCATTCATTACTACTACATGGACCACAACAACAAGAGAGTTTTCTCGTCCATATTTAAACTATTGCATTATCTAATGTTCTACCTGAATGGAAGCCATGAGTGCCCTGGATTTCTTTTCATTCATACCACTGTGGTCAATCTACATTGAATACCTCCCAAAATATCTATGTACATGTCCTTTCCTGTGTGATTGGTTTTCACGGGTTCTTGTTCCCTCTCCTATTATTGAAGAACAACATTCAACAATGAAATTCACATCTCAAATTAGGGAAGTAGTTATGAACTTCATTTCTTTCCTGCATAACACTCTTTTTATGCATGCACCTGCTCCATCATGCTCCCCTTTCCTTTTCCCAAACTCAAAATAGTTCCAAATGTGTGGTACCTTGAGTTTTTTGTGCAACATACACAACCATTGAAATACATGAGATTTTTTTTAACTAGCATGTGCAACCATCTGACCAAATCCAATGTTGGTCCATCTCTATGTTATTCTCCTTAAGGTGATTGTAAAACAACTGAAAGAAATGTTGTACGTAGGCTAAATCATGACCCTGATAATTGTTTATGTAGAAGTGATACTCCTTCAATATTTGTTACTATTTGGCCCATGCTTTTATGTAATATGGACCATTATCATGACCTTCTCTAAGTGATAATATTGGCTTTGAATCTCATTTTACGGTTGAAGGGTGTATTTCTTAGAAAGATAAACCATTGATAATACAATACCAATGGGAAATGTATCTCTGCATATTCTAAAATTCTCATACTTCCATCGATCCACATGCATATGTTGAACATATTGTCATGTCTTTTCAACAAATTCCTTCATGAAGTCACATACGCATACCTGGGAAGTCACCAATTGTATATTTTTTCTTTCCTATTCTCCATCAATATCATGTGTGACATATTTAAATATTTTCAAGGAAACCTCCTTCCTCCCAAATTCATACTTATTTCTTACATGGATGCACTTTCCCAGTAATTCCATTCCATTGCACCTGGGGCATGTCCTATCTATGAATTTTTTTTTATAAAATGTACAATCCTCTAGCCTTGTAAACAAGATTCTATGAACAAATTCTATAGATTATGATGACGATAATATAATTGAGCATTCCTACAAAAGGGCGTTATGTAAAACACTATATGTGTGTGTGTTTGTGTGTGTGTGTGTGTGTGTGTGTCATAATAATAACCATACTCAATGTGATATCTACAACAACATGTATTACGATTTGTGTTTATTCGAACATACCAAGGCTTGCATTTATGTAAAGATATTTAGCCCAAGTTAAATGCACTATGTATTGTCCTGAATATCTCATACAATATTGTTTGTGTAATGTCAATAAAGTGTTTAATATGGGGTTCATGGTCCTTAGATCCCCTTCTCAATTTTAGTACATATTTTTGGTTGGAAGAAGTCCTAGTGTTCTCATGCCATAAATCTTCTACTAGTCCCTTAACTGCCCGAATTAAATTCATGTCAGAATGAGGTAGCCTACCAGTGAATCCCTACAAATATGTTGGTCCTCTTGTGTCGGGCTGCATTGTGGTCTTTAGAATGAGATTTCTTACCAATTCTTTGAAAAAAATCTAAAATGTTTCTAACAATATGATGACTTTTTTCTAAACTTTTGACTATTTTAATACCTAAAATTCTCTTAACAACATTAAAACTTCTAGATTTTAATAAAGCCAAAAATAATTGACATTTAGCAGCATCGGATTTTGGTTCAAAATATTCTTTAATGATTTTATAATAATGATAATGAATACTATGGTTAGGTAACTTACCTTCAAGTGATGCTAGACCACTTTCATCAATCTGAATTTGTTTAGGATTTCTTCACCGCACAATTTAGGTAGGGATGATGAACCCATATTTTGGCACTCTTGACCTCCTGACTGTGGATTTAACAATGTTGAAGTTATTTCCCCTTAAATCACTAGCAGATTAGGAGGAGAGTGGACGTGGGATTGGCTAGTTTCTGGAATGTATGACTGTCCAACAATAGGTTGCACCATATGAACTTATTCACCACAAAGTTGTACACCAGTTGTATAATACCTTAAGACCGGGCTCCAGTTGAATTGTAAATATGGTTTCTAGGCTAGTGAGACAAGTGATTATAAGCTAGGAGGCTTATGTGATGATTAGGCTAGAGAGCCTAGATGCTAAAGGCCAGTGAGCCTAATTTTGTATATGTAAACACTCATATCATTAATAAAATGAATTATTGTTTATAAACTGACCATGATAAAAGAGTAGGGGGGACTAAACTCCACTAGGAAGGGAAAGGGAGGGTATAAGAGATTAGAAAAGGGCTAAGTTAGAGGGATTATCTCCAAAGGAATATTATATTATTATTCCAAATGACTACAACAAGGATACATTATTTTTATCCTAAGTTCTTATGGCAACTGAAATGATCTTCAAGTGGAGAGGAACGAATTCCTGGAGAGCCATGTGTCAATCAGGGTGCATGAAAATATATGTGGGAAAAATTAATATGTTTTTGTATTCTTCCCCATTCACCAATGCATTCACCCTCATTGTGAATTCAGACAACCATATTCTCCATCAGTTGACCTCTACATGAGGCACACCCTCCATCCTACATGCAGTCTTGAAGCTACCTCATTCTATTCCCATTAGTAGCAGTAATCCATACTCGTCCTAGGAGGAGTAGGACACCTGTACCTTTTTGTTATGGGAAACACCTAAACAAAACCCAAAGGTTGTTGCTGCTACCACCACCTATTCCATACCCATTTTTTGTTGCTTCCTTCACCTGAGCCTGTACCTGGTTGTCTAGAGATTTGGATTGAAGAGGCTAGTTGTCAGGCTCGTGGGACTAAAGAGGTAGGTTGTCAGGCCTGTGAGAAACTATTTCCAGGTGAGAGAGTTTGTTGGGGAAAGTGATTTCCTAAGGGAGCCCAATTGCAACTATAGTTCTTTGAGAATTCGTGTCCTACCTATTCTGAAGTCGTGGAAGGGAAGTAGGGCAGTCGAAGGACTGTTGAGAAGAGAAGGGGCATGCTTCCTAGGGTGGGATAAGCATGTGGGAAATGAGAGGTTGTAGGCTATTAGTGTGATTTGACTCATGGGACAAAATCCTTCCCGTTGACTGTGTAAATTCTTGTTGTCTTAGCCTAGCCTAGGAATCCCTTTATCGGGATGGATTTTAGTCCCAGTTCAGGGGTGACCCACTGTTGTGAGTGATGAGAAGCGTGGTCTAAGGATGGGAGGATAGTGGAAGGTTTGCATGCAGTTGGTGGTATTCTATAAAAATATAAGTATCAATTGTGTGTTCAATTGCATGTTGTGTATTTGTACACGTCTTTATATTTATAAGTATTTCCTGTGTATGTTATATGAATAGGCTTATTGTTATTTCCACATGAATCTTTGTATTAGCAGAACGTGTTTGTCTATTTAAAGTTATATATGTATACAAATGAAATTATTGTAAGTTTTTAGGTGGCATGACCCTATCTGGGTAGGTTGGGTATGTTACCATTTGGTTATTAGAAACAAGAGAAGTAGTAATGTGGCATGCCCTAGCCTGGGAGGCCCAAGGTGTGTTACAATATGGCATCAGAGTTCCGGTTTGCAACACTAATCCTGGATGGGTTGTGTATGTGGAAATTGAATCAAAAGTTTCAGAGTGAATTGTTGTCTAAACGAAGAAAATTTGAGTTTCAGAGAGTCCATGAGTGCCAAGAGGGCACCAAGAGTACACCTTATATATGTAAAAAATCTCATAATATATATAGGTTCAAAAAATCCAACAGAGGAAAGAAACCACAACAACTGTGGCTTTGGGCTGTCGGATCTATTCGGGAAAAGGCATATCCCTCATAGCCGTCATATCTGGGGAAGTAGCATGGTTGTTAACCCCTCAAGTCCTTTGGACTTCATTAATTCTAAAATTTTTAAGATTTTGACAAAAGGATGTAGAAGCCCCAAAGCTTCGAAGTCCCAGAGTGGATCTAAACCTTAGATCATTTAGGAGAAGGTGAACCATTGGATTTCCCAAGTAGTCCAATAGTTCAATGTTTAGGGAAATTTGTTTGCGGTTGTGCAAAGTGGAGTTTTCCCTGAAGTCCTAAAGTACAGAACTTATCTGAACCCTTCATGTTAAGGGACATGCATCCGAAGTTTAGAAAGTGTTTGTAATTTCAACATTTGACAGTTAGGGGGTGGGGTGGTGTTTAGCAGCAAAATCCTCCGAAGCCTAAAGCTTTGAAGACCCGAAGTCCCGAACTTCGGAGCTAATCTGGACCATCCATTATCAGAGACACATTTCCATAGATTAGCAAGTGTTTAGGATTTTGATGTACAACGTTTGGGGGTGGGGTGGTGTTCGACAACGAAATCCTCTGAAGCCTGAAGTTTTGAAGTCCTGAAGATCTAAAGTACTGAAGCTTCGGGGAACACATGTTCGAAAATTCAATGTTCGAGGATTTTGATGTGCTCTAGTGTGGGATTCTCCAACGTTTCAAAGTTCTAGAGCATCGGAATAATGAGACATGATGACATCACTTGGAGTGACATCGACCTGATCAAGAGTTCGGAAGCTCAACGATCAAGAGTTTTAAAGTGAGAAGATGTGAAGTTTTTCAAAGTCTCGACGCTCCGGGGAACAAATGTTTGGAAGTTCATCATTCGGGAGTTATCAAGCATGTGGGTGTGAAATATTTCGAAGTCTTGGAACGTAAGAGTGACATGGCATGATGATGTCACCTAGAGTGATGTGGATCTATTTGGAAATTTGACATTCAAGAGTTTTGAAGGGTGTTGTAGAAGAAACCTTTGAAGCCTAGGGTCCCGAAGTCCCAGAGCTTTGGAGTGATGTGACATGTATACATCACCTAGGGTGATGTGGACCCACTCTAAACATGCCACATGTCATCTCGTTTCATGATTTTCAAATACCTCTTGTGCCAATGGGAACTTGACACATGTCACCTGTCAAATTGGGATACGTGTCAGCTTCATATTTCTACCACGTAGTACCCCCTCCCAGGTGCATGATTCTTGATGAGACTCTAGGAGTTCACCAATTCAACATTCATAGGGAATGATGTGTGGAGTAGGAAGAAATTTTGAAGCTTGAAGTTCGGAAGTCCTGAAGCTTCAAAGTAGCGAAGATTGAAGATTCGAAGATGTACCGTACAAGAATTCTCCAGTTGGGTGTTCAAAAGAAATAAGGCATGAGGTATTAAGAGCCTCCAAAACTCAAAGTTATGAATATCTAAAGTCCCGGAGCTTAAAAAAATTTCCTTTTATTTAAGTGCTTGGTCATAAGTCATGGTCACATGAGACTGGGGGCCAAAGAAAAATGGCTAGTACCCGATTTTTTTTTTCAAGGACATAAAGGGGATAAAATAAGGAGTCTGTGGGGTATTGATTGGTACATACCTATGCCTAAATATGTAAAGAAGTCTTGTAACCTAAAGAGAGGATCCAACACGGATCCAAGAGCCAATTCATCTCTAAGAAAGAAGAAGAATTGTACAAGGATTAACTCTGAGGAACAACAATTGTTCAAGCATCCATAAATTTCTGCTCAAGACTCAGAATTGAGAAAGGGAACATTCATTGGAAAGATATTGGATAGTAGAACATAACGGTTCACCCAAAAAATTGAGTTGAACAATCAATTTCTCATAAAATCAGCAGAAAGAAGTATAATATATTATTGAACTAGAATGGGTCATATTTTCATGAATTTGTTGAGACAGTTAACCTGGCAAAGTTCTATTGAATTCACATTTTGCAGAGTAACAAAAACTATATCAGATAAAAATCACCATAGAGTGCAGAGGATGGAAGAAGCACATGGGGCTTATAGAGAGGAAGATGAGATCAGAGGGATGGATGTCCATATGGGTATTGAAGGAACCAATTCCAATAGACATGGAGAAGGAAAGGATGAAAACATAAATATGGTAGAGACCATTAAAAATTTGCAGAAATATGTCCAAAGTCATAAAGATGATAACGAAAATCTTATGAAATACAAGGAGTGGCAGGAGGACTTCAACATGAATTTAATGCATAGCCTGGTCAAAATTGAAAGGAAATTGGATAAGAAGAATGGCTCAAGCAAATCAGGAAGTCATAAGTCTCCTAATGAGAAAGGAATATCAAGGAGTGTTATAAGACATCACCATCACTCCCCAAGGAATTCCAATAAGAGAGAACATAGTAGCTCTATTTCATCCCCTTTCAGGAAGAAAAATGTAATGTACCCAGCGACACACAGATCGAGCATGATAACTTGCAATCCCTTCTCTAGACTAATTTGACACCTGTCCTAAATTTAAATAACAAGGATGCATGAAAGGTTCACACGCATTGATCAATATTGATGCTAAACATAAAATAAATGAATCATATGACATGCACACCAATAACCATCAAGCATGCATACTCTAAATATTGAATTCAATGATTAATAAATACACAGTGGAATAAATCATACACAGGTAAATAATACCATAATAGAGAGCACTTATCTTTAATAAAAGAAACCATCAACTGGTTTCAAACCAAGGACATTCCACCCAACCATAGACATTGTTGTTCCAAGTCTCAACAAAAATCTCACCCACGAGCCAGGGCTATGAATCCACAAGGATGGTTCTAGAGTGTTACTCGGCTCCCCAAACCAGTGAACACTCAAGGTCTCACATGATTTTCATCACCCACAAAAATCCAAGTACCCATCTCTCTTCTACCCAACCTACACCACCCAAGAGAATGGACCCTCTCCCTTCTCTACCATGCAGTCCCTCAGGATGTTCTTCTCCTTCCAGGGCTTCAGTGCAGGTGGTCCAGAATATCCATGCTGGGACTCTCAAGACTAATAGATGTGATAAAAGTTGGACATAGGCCAAATAATCTCATACATGTAGGCTTCAAATCATGGCTGGATTACACCAACATTCTCTATAGCTGACAATACCATGGATTCTTCTAAGCATTTTTTCTTCATTTCTAGAGCCAAGACATGCATGAGGAATGGGTGAAAGAATGAATGGGTGAAATACTGAATGGAGTGAAATATCCACGAGAGGGAAAACATCGATCAATGGAGTGCATATGTGAATGAATTAATGAGTGAGGAAAATGGTAGAATAATGATAAAGAGGATGAGAGTGAGAGAGAGAATGAGAGAACCAATGAATGAGAGAATCAATGAATGTGACAACCCCCCCAAGCAAACCAAGGATGAGTTTATGTAATTCATGGGGATTAAGAACCTCATGGAATTCCCACAATAAGTTTACGTAATTGTTTTCCTCCATTAGACAAAATGGGTGATTTAAAAATATAAAATAAATTCTTATCCCCTCAAGCCCCCTCTCTTGTGGAATCATAACCCCCTATAACTCTAGTCCTTGTTTGTCTAGCATCCAACGATGTGTTTTATATTAATAATGATCAAAACATTACATTTCCTAGGCACAGTAGCCTCATAATAATTGTTTAGGCACTCTTGCCTCTCAACAATTAAAAAAATACATTATTTAATATGGGGCTTAAAACATGGGGATGTTACATCCCCTCCCCCTTATTTTGGCACTGTCCTCAATCCATATACAAAACAAGAATCAAAATTCCAATTTTTTTTCAAAAATTTGTGGGTACTCTTCTCATATGGCATCTTCATTCTTCCAGGTAGCATCTTCAGGACTGTAGCAGGTCCACTGAACTTTTACCAGCTCTATAGCCCCATTCCAGAGCATTTTTAATTTTCTGTCCAATATTCACATTGGCTGGACCTGAAAGTCTCCCTCTGTCTCTACCTAAATCATATGCCAATCAATAGCATGGTTAGGATCATGTACATATTTATTTAGCAAAGAGACATGAAATACATTATGCAAATTCATGGAAGTAAGCAATGCAAGCATGTATGAAATTGGCCCTATTTTTTCCAATATCTCAAATGGACCACATAATATAGTTGTCATGTTTGTACAACTACCCAAATTCAAAGAGATCTTCTTTGGATTCACTTTCAAAAGCACATGCTTCCCCACTTTAAATTCTCTTTTTGTCCTACTCTTATTTGCATAAAATTTATGTCTATCATGGGCTGCCTTTAAATTCTGCTTATTCTTAACCATCTGGTCTTCCATTTCCTTGAGAAATTATGGCCCAAGTACCACTCTATCTTCTAGGTTGTCCCATCTCACTAGAGTATTGCATTTATTACCGTACAAAGCTTCAAATGGGATCAATTTCAATGAATCTTGATACCCATTATTACAGGGAAACTCAATTAAGTGAAAATAATCTTCCCACTTATATGTCTTATCCATCACATACATTCTCAACATGTCTTCAATTAATCGGTTGACTCTCTCTATCTGCCCATATGACTGTGGATGGTAAGATGTGCTAAAGTTTAGATTTGTACCAAATCCTTTAAATAATCCCTTCTAGAAATTTGAAATAAACTTTGTGTCTGTATGTGAGACAATTGTCCTAGGTAACCCATTCAACCTAGCAATCTCCCTCATGCAAATTTTTGCAATATTAGTTGTTGTATGTGTTGTTTTTACAAGAACAAAATGATCATCCTTTGTCAATTTTTCAACCACTACCATGATTGAATCATGTTGTCTTGTTGTCTTGGGAAATTTAGTTATAAATTTAATGGCTACCACTTCCCATTTCTTCTCTGGAATTGGTAGTGGTTGTAGCAAACATGTTGGGTGCCTATGCTCAACCTTCACTTTCGGACATTCCATGCATTTGGATATGTAATCAGAAACATCCTTTTTCATTCTCAGCCAAAAGAATTGGCTTCTTACTGCTGCAACTGTTTTCTGGTAACTGGGATATCCATCATATGGAACATTATGCATTTATTTTAGTACCACATTCATAAGTTCTTCGGAACCAGGAACACAAATTCTATTTTTATGCATAAGTAATCCATCCTCCTTCATCTCATACTCTTTAATTTTATGTTGTACTTCTCTTTGCTATAAGCTTTCCTTTACCTATAGGTAATGATGATATGTAACTACAACATCTAAAATTATGTTCTTCAAGTCTGATTGATGCGTACTAACAATTGTAGCATGCATGATATGTACTCTTCTACTAAGTGCATCGTAATTTTTTTTTTTTTTCCTTTGATATGATTTATATCAAAGACGTATTCACTTAAAAATTCCAGCCATCTTGTTTTCCTGGCATTCAAAGTTGGTTGTGAAAAATATACTTCAGACCATTGTGGTTTGTTCTCAATTCAAATCTCTTTCCCATGAGATAATGTCTCCACATATTCAATGCACGAATAATGGAAACAAGCTCCCACTCATGTGTGGCCTAGTTCCTCTCATGTCCCTTAAGATTTCTAGACTCATAACCAATGTCATGTCCATTTTGAGTGAGGAATCCACCAAGCCCTTCCTTACATGCATCTGTCCATACCACAAAACTTACATTTGGGTCAACAATCTTTAACACAGGTGCACTAGTAAGTAATTCCTTCAACAAATTAAAGTTATCTTCACATTCATATGTCCATTCAAATTTAATTCCCTTCTTTTGCAAAGAAGTGATGTGATGAGCAATCTTAAAGAACCCTACTATGAATCTTATGTAGTAACTATATAACCCCATAAAACATCTTACTTATGAAACATTCCTGGGTGTTGGCCATCCTCTAATGGCTTCAATATTCTATGGGTCCACTGCTATGCCTTACTCTAAAATATTTTTTCCCAAGTAATGGATTCATTCTTGGTAAAAATAAAACTTACCCAGCTTGGCATACAACTGACGTTCTCTCAGCATTTGCAACCAGTCTTAGGTGATGTTCATGTTCCTCTTCAAACATGGAAAATAAAACTATGTCATCCATGATTACTATGAAAAAATTATCCAAATAATTCCTCAATATGCCATTCATTAAGAACATAAATACAACTGGTACATTGGTCAGTCCAAATGGCACCACTACAAATTCATAATGCCCATACCTGGTTCTAAAGGTTGTCTTATGGATGTCATCTTCCTTGATTCTTACCTAATGGTATCCTGATCTCAAGTCTATCTTTGAAAATATATTTGATCCTCTTAGTTGATCCAAGAGGCCATCAATTCTAGGTAGAGGGTACTTGTTCTTTATAGTGGACTTATTCAGTTGTTGAAAGTCAATACACAGCCTCAAGTTCCCATCTTTATTTTTGAAAAATCATTCTGGTGCTCCCCAAGGTGACACATTTGGGCGTATGTACCCTTTCTTAAAAAATTCCTCGAATTTCATTTGTAATTCTTTTAACTCTAGTGTACTCATTCGGTAAGGTGCTTTTGAGTCCAGGGCAGATCCTAGCACTAAACCAATAGAGAAATCTATCTTCATTTTTTGTGGCAACCCTGGTATTTCTTAGAATACATCCTCAAATTCTTGTAGTACCGAGAAATATTCAAGGCTTGGCCCCTTTGTCTTTTCTAGCTCCTCCACATGGGCTACATACAATTAACATACTTTTCTGAAACATCTCTTCAACTATAAAGCTAAAATATCTCTTATAGATATGGGTCTTGGAACTCCTTTCACAGTTCTTTGTTTTCCATCTCCATCAAGACATGTAAATGTCTTTATATGAAAATCTAGGACATCATGATGCTTGTCCAACCAAACCATTCCAATTAATATATCATATGACCCCAATGGTGTGATATTTAGATCATCACTAGCATTCACACCATTTAGAGTTATGGAACAACCTCTAACCATATCATGGATTCTCCTTTTGGTTCTAGTGGCTAGCTAAACCAAACTTGATTTCCCAAGCTTACTTTTCTCCAAATTTAATCTATCCACTATTTTAGGATCAATGTAATAATGAATTTCTACTAAGTCAATTAAAATAGAAAAATGATGATCTATGATCTTACCTTCCACCTCGATCATGTTGGATTGGTTTTCTTCTTGTCGATCATCTAAGTCTGCATAAATTCTTCCGATTTCTTCGACTGTTGTAGCCTCTTGGATGTTGTGCACAGTCTTCACTCTGCCCTTTCTATGTGGGAAATCCTTGTACAGATGATATTATTTGCATCCCTAACATTTGATTGGTGGTCTTCCCCTTTTTCCTAAGGAGTCTTGTTTCATGGATTCATCCTTGGGATATTGATCTTGATGATTTTTATTAGTATCATTTCTATTGAAAATAGGTTTGAATCCCTTCTTCCTTTGATCATACTTCTCCTTCTTCTTATCCTTCCAAAACTTTTGAATGGATTCTCTTCCTTGGCCTTGTTCATGCAATTATTTATCCTTCCTGATGATCTCAGTCAAGGTCTTGGGCTCATAATATTGAATGTTTTTTTATAAAAGGATGGTATCCCACTAAAAAACCTTTGTATTTTCACCTTCTCATAATTTATGAACCCCACATACTTTAACAACCCCAAGAACATCTTCTCATATTCTACCATAGTCATGATTCCCAGCCTGAGTTCAAAGAACTCCTACATTTTCATGTCATATAAATGATCTAAGAGTTACTCCTTCCAGAAGTACTTTTTGAACTTCTTCCAAGTGATCCTATTTTCATTAATATATTCAACTTTCTTCAGTTGATCCCACCACATAGCAGCTTTCCCATGTAAATGGTAGATGGTAATTTTAGCTTCTAAGTTTGATGAATAGTTATGTAATTGGAAATATCTCCTAAGTCCAAGCAACCATGCTTCAACATCATCTTCCCTTTCTCTTTCACCATCAAAGGATGGTGGCCTAATATTCCTCATCTCTCCTTGCAAACTATCTAATTCATGCCTTGTTCTTTGGTTCCTAATGAGAGACACCTATGGAATACTTATGGTGTCTTCAAATGCATAAGAAATTCTTACTGTGTAAGGAGGTGAGTGGTGTTTATGAGTTATGATAGCACTTCTTGAATAACTAGCCTTCCTATGGCTATCTCTCCTTTCATGATACACGCCTTCTTCCTCTTGCTTTGATCAATTCTTTGTTTGTCTCTACAACTGATTTAATCTCTGCAAAACTTGGGCATTTATCTGACTTTTGTCTCTCAACAACCTCTCGTTGTCTTCCTTGTATCTCTACACTTATATTTTAAGTCTTCTGACAGTTTCTATCAATGTTTCTTTCTCTCCTCATCCCTTGTGTCTGTTGGATTTTGTCTTTGCATTACCAGTTCTGATATTCCAACCTTTGACCTCTTTATCATGGCTGGAGTCTCCCTCACCTTCTTCCAATTCTCGAATACACATTCTGAGCTGATATGTTTAAATCCCTTAACTCTGCAAAATGTGCAAGTGACCATTTTGTCAAAGTTAAGCATATGACGAACAAAATTTTCCAAACAATACTATAGGTCCTTTCAATTCATGAATAATATATATATATATATATATATATATATATCATTCTGCATCATATATCACTTCCTTGTTATCCTTAGGCCAATACATGATTCAATTCTACACAGGCACTTCCTTCGAACCCCTTCCCTAGGTGACCACATCTCAAAACCATGGGATTATCCATTCCTTAGCATTTTTGTGTCTTTGAAAACAACAATTCGGCCACTAGCCCCCTTTTATTTTGACCGAAGTCTCATAGGACCAAGGGCCATGCCCTTGCACTTAGCGAGAGGTGTTTATCTAAGGCTTCGGGACATTGGGGCTCTGGGTCTTTAGGTTTTGGGTGTTTCACCTTCATCACACTTCATATTTCTTGAATGTCGAATTGGATAATCTCCTGAATAGACCCTTCTTCGGAGCTTCAGGGCTCCAAAACTTCGAGCTTCAAAGGTTCCTCTTATTCCACATAACATTCCCTTTGAATGTCAAACTGGTGAACTCCCATAGTGGCTCTTTGGAGCATTGCTACTCCACTGCTCTGGAGCTTCGAACTTCAGATGTTCTGACAAAAACATACTCCTTTATCCTCAGGTGATGAATCTTTGAACTTCTAGAGTCACATCAACAAATACACACTAAAGGTAATACGTGGAAAAATTACGGAGATGACATGAGGCCCATTCTACGGGTGACATGTGTCAAGTCATAATTGGCAAAAAAGGTCTGTCAATATCATGAAATAGGATGACATGTACCACACATGAGGTGTTTCCACATCACACTCGATGACATCAACATGTCATATAACTCTAGCACTTCGTGACTTTGGCTACTTTAGGCTTTGAAGCTTTCTTCTACCATACACATCAAAACTCCCGAACGTCGAACTGGTGGACTCCTAGTCTGTCTCTCTCCAGAGATTTTGAAATTAGGGATTTGAGGGACTTCACCACATAACATTACAAATCTATCGAACCAATGAACTTCATAACTGCTCTTCTGCAGAGTTTCGAGACTCAGACACTTCAGGGCTTCGGGCTTCGAAGGATTTTTCAACTCCATCCAACAATTCCTCTGAATGCCAAAATTCTGAACAATCGTTAATCTGTGGACATGTGTCCCCTAACCAGGAATGGTCCAGATTGACTCTAGACTTCGAGACTTCACAGAAAACTTCTCCAAGTGACATAAGTACTTAAAACTCCTGAATGTCAAATACTTGATACTATGTAGACATGCATCCCAGAAAATGGATGGTCATGATTTTCTCCAGAGTTCGAGACTTTGGGAGATTTTCTTCTTGGCAAATTTAGGACTTGCTCCTCCCAGAGTGTCAAACCTTCGAATTTTCATGAGATCTATGACTCACACTCGCCTGCACATAAATCTAACGGCTCATAACTGATCTTCTCCACTGTGCCTCACCTGCTGATTTGTTCCTGATGCAACTGTTATCAAACAAACTTGTCATATTCTTGTGGGTTTGTAGTTTCTACCTAAGTATGTAGTTTTTCCCTAACTTTCTCCTTTTCACCGACCAAATCTTAGGTTTTCCCCTTTCAACTTGTAGATTCCCCTTCTGTTTTCCTCAATTCATTTGATTGAATTGTTTTTCCTTGTTGTCTTACCTGAGAAGTATTGGTCCCAAGATTTTGTGTTTTCTCTAAGTTTAATCACTGCCCTCTTTTCCTCTATCACTGATCCTTTGGATTTTATGAGCCCTCAACCAGTCGTCCAAGTATTTGTTTACAGAAGCCACAACCATAAGCACAAGCACAACACTTAGAGCAGTATGATATGGACTCGAATCAAGCGAGTGAGCAAGTTCAGTGCTCACCGGTGAAGAATAGTCATGGGAATTGGGAATTTGAAGCATTGCTGAAGTCGTTCATGAAAGACCCGAACTCCTGAAATCCGAAGTCAGCAGAAGCCTTTTGATTCAAAGGGACGAGTGGCCCCTGATCTGAGAAGTCGTGATTTTGTGACTCAGAGGTCTAGCATGGAGCACGATGCTAGGGTGAGAAACCCCTGAGTTGCGAAGTGTGAAGAATATCTAGGCCATCCAAGCCAGCGGGGCACGTGGCATCAGATAAGTGAATTCATGGTTTAGTGAATCAGAGTTTCATTGGGAGCAATGCACGATTTTTGCACAACGTGAACTCGCAAAACGTGAAGTCTCGAAACGCTAGGAAGTTGGGCCCAAGGTCATAGCCCATGGTCATATGTAAAGAGGGACCATAAAAAAGGGTAAGAACCTAAATAATCAACTCGCGATTGAGGTTTTTCAAGGAGACAATCCTGGCCATCAATTTCAAAGCAAGCCCGACCATCAATCTCGATAGGTCATTTCGTAGGGTCGAGCATCAGGATATTTGGAATAAAGTGGAGTGAATACTCCTGAAATGGATGTTGGCTTAGGGGAAGACCCAGGGTTCAATGCTTTAACAATGCACCAACAAAACCCTAACTACCATCCCTTTCGACAACACCCGCGAAGCAGATAAAGTCTCACCCGAGGTAGAGGTAAGGGTGGTCGCAAGATTCCAGTGTCTGGAACCTTAGTTGGGACACAGATCTATGATTGTAACACCTTAACATAACACTTAGCATCTATAGACTGTTGGTATTCACCCTTAACTTACAGTGTAGGTAAACCCTAACAACAGGTCAGCACAGTATTCACCCAGATCTAGTATATTCAAGCACTAAGAACATTCACATAGGTTAGATCTAGCATTCATCCACATTATTAACCATAAGGCATCACAAATCAATCTATAATTCATATACATCAAAGCACTAAGCAAGTAAATACATAAACACATCAATACATCACACAAAGCATAGCAACACAAAATATATGTGGTTCACCCCCAACCTGGGGCTACGTCCACCAACTTTTCTTCTCTTTTATTGTATTTTGTCAATATTCTACATGCACAGAGCCACAAGATCCTACTCTACATAGCATAGGAGATTTGTGCACACTTCGCTAGATCCTCCTTCCCTAAGCTAGATTACAACACAAATCCTTTACACTATCTTTTACAGTCACTTGCACTTATCTCTGCAAGTTCTCAACACAACATGCACAAAGAATTTACAATTTGCACTTAACACTTGGCTAGGTACCAAAAACCTCTCCTCTTCTTACATCACCTAGAATTCTATTTATACATTAAAAAAAGGGCCTAAACATGGGTAAAATCATGGGCTGACATCCGCATACCGGTTACATAGCCCAAAACCCAAATATCCATAAAAAGGAGGCCGAGGTTTTGCAATCTCTTCTTTGACTTATGCTCCGCTTTCGACAACCTGTCGAAGTCCCAAAATAGGTCAATCGTGACCAAGGATTCTCAAGACTTGGTCAAGGGCCAACAAGCCTCCAACACTCACCTATGACTTGTCCTGAGTCTCTCTGGGTAGCTCTGCTTCAAAATCCTCAAGCTTGGCTCAAGCTGCTTCAATATGTTGTTGTGCCAAGGCCTCCTACTCGACGAACTCTTGGATAACTACTTCATTGAAAGGTCCCTCTAAACATTGTTCGACTGTAGTGACTACTTTTTCTAGATTTTCTCCTCGGCCTTCAATCTCCTCAAACAACTGGCACGCTTCTTCCTAGACTGGTTGGAGCCTCTGAGTTACCTCCATGAATTTTCTTTGTATGGTGTGGACCTGCTGTTGAGAAGTGCATTGTTCTTGGTATCGTTTCATCCTCTCAACTACAAACATGGGATTCAACTGCGCCTGTACTATTGCTTCTTGTTGCTTTGCCTCCTAGAGTTGTGACTCTAGTGCCTTTAGTTTATGGTCTTCAGTAGGTCACTCATAGGTTTGTGCACTTCTACTACTAAGTTTTTTACATTCCAGAGTGAATTCTTTGATCCTCTCAACTGTGCTTCGGGAAGTGTCTTCTCTTTGGTATCACACGTCCTGCAGGGTAATTGGCACTATTTGTAGCTCTAGATCTTCGATTCTCTGTTGAAGTTGTTGGATAGCTTCCACAAGATATGCTACTTGATGCTCCACTGGTTCCTCTGCCTTTTTCTCTAAGCTGGTCACAGAGCGAAGTGCTCTGCTGAATGCTTCTTTGACTCTGAGCTACTCTATGAGAAATTTCTCTTTCTCTTGCTTGACCTAGAATCTCTCCTCTTTGAACTTGGTGTGGAGGTCATCTTTCTCTTGTTGTGTAACTCAGTGTTGTTCTACCACTTCCTGTTGTGCTTGCTTTAGGGCCACTGTGGCCTATTATTTCTCTTATTGTGCTCGACAAAGGTGGGCTTCGGTTGCATCAGCTATTCTACGGAGTTGGGTGGGTTCATCTCCCAACTCTAGTTCTTCTGATGGCAGGGGCGTAGTGGATACTGCATGACTGGATTGAAGGGCCTATTGTACCCCTCTTAGTTTTGTCTCAATTTTTTCATACATGGTTTCTTGCTTGGCTTTGGTGTTTTGCATAATATCCTACGAGGCATCTGATACAGATATAATGATGAAGCCGAAGTCATCGAGTATGAGTATAGTCTGCAGCTTAGTCTTGGTGGCTTTGGAATTCTTCCGCGAGGTAGGTTTCATGGGGGAAACCTTCCTCTTCTTGGAGGGATTAGTCTCATCAACAGGATCTTTAGGCGGTGTTACCTTCTTGTCTAGGTGACTCTGAAGAGGTTTCATTTGATGAACTACCCAGGTTTTGTACCTCTTCGCTCTTCTTCCTTTTGTTGGTTCCAGGTGTGTCATGTTCTTCGTGAGTGGCCTCCGAGATGCCAATTAGTTTGGGATCAGACATTTCTGTGGGGTCAGCAGGGATAAGGAGCTCTACAGACTAGTCCCTAGTTATCTCTTCGAGGTCATCCTCTGTGAGGTTATAATATGAGTGAAGCTCTTCTTTATGATCATCCTCACATGCGGTGATATAAATAATGTGTCGATCTGCGTGGAACTTCATGAGAGGTATAAATCGATGCAGGGTTTTCAGTGTCATGTGAGGGGAAACCCTAATATCCCTCTTTAGCTGGAGATAGTATGTGTAAAATACCATGTTCAACTGCCATTATTCTTCCATGTCGCTTGAGTACCAGAGCATTGTGAACTTTGCAGTGAGTGGCTCAAATGGATCAATATCCAGGAAGGTCACACCTTCCGGCATCTCCCAAGCAGTAAATTCTATGAGAATCAAGAAACAACTAAAGTGGAACTCATAGCCTTGATACTGAGCTTCACAGCAATCCAATTCTAGTTGGTTGACTAGGTACTTCACCCAGTTCATTTGGAGTCCTTCTACACATTTTTCAGCGAGGTCAACAACGAACCTTGTGACCTGCGTAGGTCTTTTCTTTCTCACCAGCCTTCCTGCGGTCAATTGGCAGGCTAGGCACACTGCGCCATTCTATATGGAAGCTACCTTGTATCCTCACATCCCCTTTTCTACATCGCCATATGTGTCTTTAATCCTCTATGCCAATGTGCAATCTGTAGCCTTACCTAGGTAGAAGTCATGTGGGTCAGGTCTCTGCATGCTCAATTCGGTGATCCTATGGATCAACATTGGATCGACTGTGATGCATCTGTCTAGCCATAGATAGATGCCATGGTAACATGATAGAAGGAGCTTAACACAAGCATTAGCCTCCTGGTGCCTTCCGAAATGTGGAATATTCATCACATTCAAGATGGTGGACTGCGCGAGGTTCATAGTCCATGGTTGGGGGATTATTTTCAAGTTCTTCCCCTTTGTCCTAGTCAAGTATCTACGAGGGGAGAGCATATTGTGATTCTTTTGGTCCCCTAGGTTGAAGTCACTGAATTTTAATGTCGTGATCTTATCCTACTGCGTTCTAACTTCATGTATCCCCTTCGGGAGGTATGCAATAACCAAGGTATAATCGAAATCCCTCAGGACACTGTCACAACTCACCACGTCATCCAAAGGCGGGATGTAGTCGGGAAGGATATTTGGGATTAACTTCACGTTTTCCAAGTCATCTTGATGGTTGGTTATTTTCTTGGATGTAGATCGGGATGGTCCAAATCCACAAGAATTCGATGGGGAGGCTTTCACTCCTCTCGTCGACAATGCTTGAATACATGTGGACATTACTTTATTGGCCATTAGATCGATTAGAACTTCTTCTACACACTTTTCAACTGTGTTGAGTTCATCCAACATACACGCTCAATATCGGATAACTCAGATTGATGAATGAATGCTTCAATGCAATAGAATAGGTGTTGATCTTATTAAATAGAACAATGTAGCAATGAGCTCTCTCATTGGCACGGATGAAATTTGCAAAAGTATTCTCGGTGCAATAGTTGACGGAATAAGTAGACGCGATGTAACAGATCTCTCCAACGGATGAGAGGCCTTCATCAATGTGGTTTTTTCTGTTGCGGCACATCCAAACAGTCTGAAGATGAGATTTATGTTCATAACTATTGTTCTAACAATTTGGGGGCGTCGGTCTAACGGTCATAATTCCTCCAACACTTATATTGCTTCACCATGGAGAAGTGCCATGTTGTGTTGTTCTGATATCCCGACGAAGTTCCATTTTTGCAAGCCTTTCTTCTGTGAAGTCCCCTCTAGAACCTTCTACAACTTCTCTATCTTTGCTCTCTTCTTATTGAGATTTCTATCCTTCTTCCCTGTAATAATATTCGTTTCAGTATTCCTCTTTCCATTCTAATTCTTATCTCCTTTTGGCATAGTAACTTTGTGTTGTTGATAGTCTTTCATAGGGTTCAAGGGAAATAGTTCTTCTCTGTCTGGGGTAGGTGCTCCACTCTTCTCTGAGTCTTCTTGTGTTCTTTCAACTTTGACATCCAAGTTTCTGGTTCTAAATAGCTTCGATCTATTCTCATGTTATTCAATCAAGTGCACTATCCTCCTAGTCATGAAATCTTTTAGTTCTTGCTTCTTCTGTTCTAGGGATTCCTCTTCTTTTCTTCTAGTCTGATCCTTATTAATCTAGGTTTTTCCTAGTAACATATCAAATGGGTTGTCGCTCTCAATAAATTTAACAACCTCAAAATATTCCTCTATAAAAGTTCCATGAACACTCATAGATATATGGGTGAGTATTCCACATAGGGTTATCAACTTTCCTCTAAATAATCTTATTCCTCCTAATGAAGGAATCATAGTAGGATTTCCTAAAATTTCCCAAGTTCTTTCTATCATGATATTTACTTGTGTTTCTTCATCCAGAACATAGTCAATGTCGAAGTCTCCTATTCTTTTTTCTATGCACTCTTTTTGTTTTAAGGTCTCTGATAAGTTGATATTTCTGTGATCATTCAGGGTTTCTTTCATTTGTAGCAAGACATTCTTTGATTCTTTCTTTGGTTTTTTTATGGTCTCAGTTTCTTGACCTTTCTCAGGGTTTTCTTGTCTCATATTTATTCTTTCAGCCTTAGAAATAATTCTAGGGAAATCCAAAACTTCATGGTCCATATCTTTACAACAAAGACAACTAGATCTTTTATCAGGGAAATCCTTAGCAAGATGGCCCAGCCTTCTGTAGCTGTAACAAAGAGTTAATCCTCTCTTTCTTTTAAATGATCCCCAACCTTTCCTGTACTGTGCACAAGGATCATAGTAGCTAACCTGCAAAAAAATCTTTCTAGGGTCCTGCATCCATTTGTTAGTCCAAACATTCTTTCTATGCATAGGAATAACATATCTTTTACTATTCTTATCATATCTACTCATATCAAATCTTCTTTCTTCTAGTTGCGCCCTAGTTTTCAAGCTAGAATTTTTTTTATAAAACATACCTAGATCCATACTTTTGAAAAAACAAATTCCACTTATCTTACCTTTTCAATCAAAACTTTTCATTGTTCTTATCTTTATCAGATCACAAAGCTTTAAGATCTTACCTCTTTTCTTCATATCTTTCTTCTCTTCTTAGCATAGAGCTTCACAAGTCAAGTAGAATAATGCGCACTAGGGAAATAGATCTATGCACAAAGCTTTCTCTTTTCTATAGTTCCCAACAATCATAGTTTCAGTCCCGGTAATGGAACCATCTGTTGGCATAGGGGCAAACCCAGGGTTCAACGCTTCAACAACGCACCAACAAAACCCTAACTAATGTCCCTTTCGACAACACCTGTGAAGCATATGTAGTCTCACCTGAGGTAGAGGAAGAGGTGGTTGCAGGACTCCAGTGTCTGCAACCTTAGCTGGGACACAGATCTGTGATTGTAACACCCTAACAAAACACTTAGCAGTTATAGATCGTTAGTATTCAGCCTTAAATTACAGTGCAGGTAAACCCTGACAACAGGTCAGTGTAGTATTCACGCATATCTAGTATATTCAAGCACTAAGCACATTCACATAGGTTAGATCTAGCATTCATCCACATTATTAAGCACACATCATCACAGATCTATCTATCGTTAATCTACATCAAATAACTAAACAAGTAAATACATAAAAAAATCAATACGACACACAAATCATAGCAACACAGGATATACGTGGTTCACCCCCAGCCTAGGGCTACGCCCACCAACTCTTCTTCTCTTTTATTGTCTTTTGTCAATATTCTACGTGCACAGAGCAACAAGATCCTACTCCACATAGGAAAAGAGATCTGCATGCACTTCTCTAGATCTTCCTTCCTCAAGCTAGATTATAACACAAATCCTTTACACCATCTCTTACAGTCACTTGCACTTAGCTCTGCAAGTTCTCAACACAACATGCACAAAACATTTACAACTTGCACTTAGCACTTGGATAGGTACCAAAAACCTGTCCTCTTCTTACATCGCCTAGAATTTTATTTATACATTACAAAAAGGGCCTAAACATGGGTAAACCCATGGGCCAACATTCCCATACCTGTTACATAGCCCAAAACCCAAAAAGTCCTAAACAAGGGGCCAAGATCCCTTGATCTCCACTTCGACTTGTTCTCCACTTTCAACATCCTATTGAAGTCCCAAAATAGGTCAATCATGACCAAGGATTCCCAAGACTTGGTCAAGGGCCAACAATGCGAAATCCTGAAATTTCACATAGGAGCCTTGGGTCATGGCCCGAGGTTGCAGGGAGTGATGGAGAGGAGTTGTGCCAAGGTCGAAAGCATCTGTATTGTTCACAGAAGAAGATCTTCCTGGCCTTAAGGCGTCGAGATTGATTGGAAGATGTCGTGGGAATCATTTGGGACATTCATGGGTGTCAGGATTCTTCTTGATGCTGGTGAAAGTAGTTAATGGAAATGGGGAAGGTGGTTGAAACATCGTTTCACCACATAAATGGAAATCATGGAAGACCTGGTTGTAGAGGCAGACTGTCAGCCCAAAGTTCTTCTATTAATGGATTTTCCTACAAATCCCATACTGATCTGATCTTGTGTCTTATAGAAGAATGAAAGTGTAGCATGACAAGAGAAGATGCAGATGTTGAGCCTTGAACACAATGAACAGAGCGTGCTCCTGGTGTTAGCGAGTTGTTCTGAGTATAAATAGTTAGTTTTGATATTTTGTTAAGGTCAATGGTTGAGTTAAGCTTTCGCATGTAAAGTTTTAGTAAAGCCTCTGGTTCTCTAGTTATGTATTGCATTTTGAGACTTCTTGTTTAATAACAATCAACTTTCTTCTCCACCTCTTTTTCCTCTGATATTGAAGTCTTGGGAATGGATGATCTAGTCGAGTTGTTGTAATCATGTTGTGATGTATGTTTGATTCCAGTATTGTTACAACATCTTTAGTTTCCTGAAGTTTTGGATCCAAGAGGATCTTGTATCTAAAGATTTTCCTCCTTAGGCTTTTGCTAGACCTGATGTCCATAGAAGTCCTCTACATTTTCTCCTCAAGTTCTTCCCCCTACTCATCCTTACTTGAATTTACTGTCTAAAGTTAGATCAACACCTCATCTACTTGTGCATAACAGTCTAATTTTATGAGTTAAAGTGATATTTTCTTGAGTTTTCCTACATTTGACCATCTTTAAATTTATTCATTGTAACATAAAAACTGATGGGTACTAGGCTTACCTCTGCTGCAATCCAAAGGTGACTTCTAGTGCTAACATTTCTAGCGTCATTGCCAGAGACGAATTGAAGATTTTCCCTGGGATAGAATGACAAAGAGATTTTGTTTCTAAAGGTGAATAAGAAAGCATAACCATTCGATATTCCATTTTGCACCTGACGACTCCATTAAGGTGACTCCACCATTTCAACTGTGGCTTCTAGAGGCAGGCACACAAGGTCTACTCCACAACTTCCTTTAGAAACACCTAAATCTGACCTAGAGAAAATTACCAGAAAGGGAAAGGCCCATATAGAAGGTACTCCTACTGTTGAACCATATATTTCTGATGATTTTCATGATCCTCCTATAGAAACTTTGATTTCTGCTTTGCATTCCCTTTTTATACCTTTTGTTGGAGTTTCTTGAAGTTTAAATTTTGGGAGTGTTCCTGTTGATTTATGTCCTCTTGGTCTAGGATTATAAGGAGAAAGATTTGTCACTCATGTTTCCTTTGAAATTGTGTCATGGTTCAAACCTAGGACCTCAGAAGAGTTTCCCACCCCGAGATTTACTACCCCTCCTCCTTTTAAATTCACTGCTTTTACAGAAAGGGAAACGTTTGTTCCCATAAGCCCTGTGGCTTTTTCCTCAGGTCCTATGTTGTTTCGCTTTCCTCCCACAAGATTAGTTCCAGTCTCCCCTATTCAACCCACATATCCTCCTAGTTCTCCTCTAGCTATCATCCCTATGGTAGGTGCTAATACCCCTAGGAACAGAATGGATGCCATAGTGGCTGCAAGATATTCCCCTCTGATCTTACCTCAACCAATGAATGCTCTCCCTGCTGGAGACTACCTGAAATACATGCCCAAATTCATAGGGGAAGAAGACATAACTGCTGAAGAACACCTTGTTGCTTTCTATAGTTATGCATACAATCTAAATATTGAGAACAAGGATGTGTGGATGAGATTCTTTGTCCAGATACTTGATGGTGAATCTAGGAAATGGTTTAGGGGATTGACCCCTGGATCCATTGCTAGGATTGAGGATTTAGATGATGTTTTCTTTAGACAGTGAGGGGATAAAAAGGATTTTATGTATTACATCACAGAGTTTGGGTCCCTAAAGAGAAAGGAGGGAGAGTCTGTCTCTGACTTCTCCAAAAGATTCAACAAAATGTACAATAAGATACCTGCTAAGATAAAGCCTACAAAATCCTCTGCCAAAATTACTTATGCTAGTGCTTTTGACCCTGATTTCTACCTCCTGTTAAGAGAGAGAAGAGATACTTCCTTGGATCATATGAAAGATGTAGCCCTGGAAGTATATTCCAATGTGTTAGCAGTTGATAGACTTCAGAATAAAACTGATAGAGATAGAGGCAGGGGGAGATCTGAAGCTTCAACCTCTGGTTCCTGTGCATCCCATCCTCAAGTAGATGAATTGACAAAGATGGTAAACTATCTTTCTGCAGAGATGGACAAGATGAAATTTGAAGGGAAGAAAAGTTATAATAGTGCCCAAAATACTTAAAATAGAGGCAACTTCAGAAGACCAAACAATACCCCTCATATACTTCTAAGAGATCCCATAAACAAAGATAGGGATGATCAAAAAATCCAAACCCCTCTCCAAAATAATCTCGTTGTTAATGAACAAGGTGAGGAAGAAGAGCTTGATCTTGAAATCCATTGTCTTGGGGACACCTCCCCATTTATCCATTTGACCCAATCTGCATATGAGGAGTCCCTCATGGACAACCAAATAAATGAACCGAGTAAAGGGGAGAAGACCAATAATAGTCCCAATAAATATAACCTCAGGTCTAAGAATAAAGAAGGGAAGTTTGACATCCCCAATTATCCTTACAAGGCAGATAAGCCTACTAAAAACGTAGAAAACAAAAGCAAGGAGAAGAAAACTCAGAACCCCTCGCCCATAGCCAAAGGTCCTATCCCAGAAGTAAAATAAATTCTGAAGCCCTCCTCATATTTCAACTTTGAGCATGAAATTCAAAAGATTAGGATCCTTGTGCCCCTTTTAGAGCTAGTCAAGCACGAAGATTTAAAAAAATCCCTCTCTAAGTTGTTGCAGTCTGAGCCATCTTGTCATTCCATAGATTCGATGAACCTATAATATGAAAATCCAACAGTTATATTAGGTCCCTAGATAGAACATAGAGATGATTCATCCCCTCCCTTCTATACATCTCTGAACATACATGATAAGGTGTTGCATAATTGTTTAATGGACTTAGGGGAATCTCATAATATCATGCCCAAAACTGCCATGGACGAACTTGGATTAGAAATCACAAAATCTTATCATGAATTGTACTCTTTTGATTCAAAGAAAGTGCAGTGTTTTGGGGTCATAAAGGATCTGGTTGTGACTTTGTTTCAGCTGCCCATGAAAATTATAGTGATGGATATTTTGGTAGTTGATGTTCCCCCCAAGTTTGGCATGCTCTTGTCAAGATCTTGGATAAAGAGACTTGGGGGTTCATTGTAGATGGACCTCACATATGTTACCATTCCTTTGTTTGGGGGGGGAGCATAGAAGACTGTACAGAGAAGCTAAGTTGGCCTACATTATTAGTGATGAAGAAGACCCCACCAATCATCCCATTTTTTCACTTGATACTGATATGGGATCTATCTTATTGCAAATCAATGATACCCTTGAACCCCCTCTTGAAATTCGAAATCTGTCCCTTTCTCTTTGTGAAGACTCCCCTATGGTTACCTCTGTTTGGAAAATGTTCTTTTATGGAGCTTCTTCTAGGGAAGGTGTTGGTGCTGGGGTGGTCCTTGTTTCACCTGCTCAAGAAATTATATCTATGTCCTACAAGTTAGAATTTGAAGCTACCAACAATGTGGCAGAGTATGAAGCTCTTGTTTTGGGTTTGAGAGATGCAAAAGACTTGGGGATTGAAGAGATATCAATGTTTGGGGATGATGAGTTAATTTTCCATCAAATCAGAAATATTTATCAATCCAAACACCTTCGGCTTAGAAGTTATAGAAATGAAGTTTGGGATATGGTTGATAGTTTTTTCATAGCTTTCAACATTTCATTCATTCCAAGAGAAGAGAATACCATGGCCAATTCTCTGGTTGTTTCAACAAGTAATTTTAGATTGCCTCTACCACCCAAAATCAAGTATGATGTAGAAGTGAAATATAGACCCTCTATACCTGACAATGTAAAGCATTAGAAAGTGTTTGAGTATGATCTTGAAATCAAAATATTCATGGAGACTGTTGATCAGTTTTCTGAATTACACATTGATCAAGATCCTGATGCTAAAATAAATCCTCATGATGATGCTTTTCTTAACAAAATTGCTAATCATCATATTGTCCAGCTTCCCAACAATCATATCCCAAAGGGACCGGTTCCTTTGGAAATATTATTTGAAAAAAATGATGTGGCAGTAAAGGGTAAAGATTCAAATGAGGAAGCTGATGTAGCTGAGTGAAATATTGGTACATAGGAGGATACAAAGTTTGTCAAGTTGTCAAGTAGCTTGTCGAGGGAGAAAATGGCCAAGTATGTTGAGCTATTAAAATAATTTGCAGATGTGTTTGCCTGGACCTATGAAAATCTTAGAACATATGACATCAATGTCATTTATCATAAGATCCCATTGAAAGTGGAGGCCAAACCATTTAGGAAGAAATTAAGACAAATATATCCTATGTTGTTTCCTATTATGGAGAGGGAGGTAAAAAATCTATTAGATGCCTAGATCATTGCCCCCTTGAGATATTTTGAATGGGTAGCCAACTTGGTTCTAGTAAGGAAGAAGAATGGAGAAATCAAACTCTGTGTTGATTTCAGGAACCTGAACAGAAGCTCTAAGAAGGAAAATTACCCTTTTCCAAAGATGGAACACATATTGCAGAGGGTGACAGGTGCATCCAAGATTTCCATGATTGATGGATTTTATGGCTATAATCAAATCTCTGTCCTTATTGAAGACAGAGAAAAGACAACCTTCACCACTCCTTGGGGAACATTCATGTATGCCAAAATTCCCTTTGGACTGATGAACGTAGGAGCAACCTTCCAACGAGCCATGGACATCACCTTCATTGGAAAAAGGGATAAATTTGTGGCCATCTATTTCGATGACATTACAGTTTTCTCCAGGTCCTATAAAGAACAGTGTTAGCATCTGAGAAAGGTATTCTTGAAATGCAGAAGGTTCGGTCTCTCCCTTAATCCCAAAAAGTCATTGTTTTCCATGCAAGAGGAAAAATTGTTGGGGCACAAAGTATTAGTTGAGGGGGTCAGGATTGATTCAAGCAGGGTGGAAGCTATTCAAACCTTGTCACTTCCCAAAACCAAGAGGGAATTCTAGTCCTTCCTGGGCAAAATTAATTTTCTGAGAAGGTTTGTTTCAAATCTTGTTGAATTGGTAAAGCATATCACAACTATGCTCAGGAAGGGGAATTAAGTAAAATGGATTGCTAAGTCTAGAGAATCCTCCAACCAAATAAAGAAGGCATTGAATGAGGCACCTGTGCGAATCAATCCTGATTATTCCAAGGATTTTCTGATTTTTTCCTTTTCCTCTTTTGACACAGTGGAAATTGTTTTATTGCAAAAGAATGTTGAAGGGCTGGAGCAACCTATTTCCTTTTTCAGTAGAGCACTGAGGGATGTTGAGACCAGATATGACATCATGGAGAAACATGCATATGCCTTGGTGAAATCTCTCAAATATTTTAGAGTCTATGTTCTACATTCAAAGATCATTACATATGTCCCTTTAGCTTCGGTGAAGGAAATTCTTATCCAACCTGACATAGATGGAAAAAGGAGCAAGTGGATTACCAAAATCCTAGAATTTGATTTGGAAATAAAGCCCACCAAGATAGTTAAAGGCTAGGGTTTAGCCAAGCTATTGGCTAAGCCTAATTGCAAGTCTTTGGGGGTTAACTTCGTCAACACTTGCTCAGAAAATCAACAAGATGAGTTTTCAGATAAAATTTCCCAGGACAACCCTCCATTGGAAGAATGTGTTTGGTACAAAGACATTATATTTTTTCTCCAATAGTTAAAGCCCCCTAATGGAATGGGGAAGAGTAAGGATAGAGCCTTAGAGATAAAATAAATTATATATTTCCTTATTGACCAGGTGTTGTACTGGAAATCCCTCTAGGAGTACTCCTGAGATGTTTAGACCCACAAGAGGCCTAAAAGATTATTTTTGATTTTCATGACAACCTATGTGGGGGACATCACTTCTGGAGAACCACGACCTATAAAATTATCATGGATGGGTACTTTTGGCCTATCCTATTCACTGTTGTCAGTGCAAAAATCAGGGCTTGTGCTAAATGTCAAAAATTCTCTGGAAAACAGTAGCTCAAGTCTCTACCATTGAAGCATGTGGTAGCTTCATGACGATTTTAACAGTGGTGCCTAGATTTTATTGGGGAAATTAATCCTTCTTCAAGTGGTCAACGCAGGTGGATATTGACTCCCACTAATTACTTTACAAAATGGATAGAAGCCATCCCCAAAAGGATTGATTCACACAAGGTAATCATTGGCTTCCTTGAAGACATTATGGCAATATTTGATTGTCCGAAGAGAATCTTCATTAATTTGAGATCCAGTTTTGTGAACAGTTTGGAATTTCATTGATTCACTCAACTCCATACTACCCCCAAGGGAATGGGATGGCAGAGTCCTCTAACAAGAGCCTTATAAAAATTATGAAAATATTGCTAGAGGACAACAAGAAATCATGGGATTCAAAGCTCAAAT
>SNQJ01S0019519.1:104988-133402 GCA_010110895.2 Picea sitchensis | reverse complement strand
TATTCCAAAATTCATCCTTGTTGGCTTCTTCAAAACAGTTTGGCTCAATTGTAGATAAGAGTGCTATGTGTGTTTGTTTTGGTGAACGGATTTTTCTTCTAGTCTCAACTCCTGCATCTTTGTTTCCAATAATCTGATCTGAAGGATGATTCTTCTGTACATCTATAATTTATAAATTATCCATCTATAATTTATAAATTAGGATATTAGCCATATCTCCACACGCACACAAAATTGTTCTTGTATATTATAAAAAACACACTCTTACACATAGATATAACTCTATTATATAGAGTTATTTAAATCTAACTATTTCCTAATTTAGGTTGTGTAGTTGAGAGAATATCTCAACAAACAACAACCCGGCAGAGAACAAAATTGAAATCAAATAAACATATTTTAGAAAATAGTTTTTAAACTCTGATCTCTGGTAAAATCTTCATCAACAACTTTATGCACTTCTAAAATATCGTAGGCTGAGCTCCATCACACAACCATTCATTTTGAGCTACCACTTGATCCCTTAAAGATATGATTGCTTCATACCAGAAAACCCATTGTAAAATATTGTAGACATAACCAATGGCAGTGTTCTTGGGGCACCGCATTCACCAAGAACCACAAGCTTTTAAGTTATGTTACCCTATTCTAAAAACAATATGAGAAGTTCTTCATTCCTCCAAAGTATGGAATAAACACTACTAAAAACATTGTGAAAATTTGTTATAATAATCCGATATCCTTGAACTTTTCCCTCCATAAAGAGAAAAATATTTTGATGCCAACATGGCTATCACATTCACAAACCCAAATCCATGTCAACTACTGGAAGAAAGGTATGGAAATAGCCATAACTAGGTAAGGCTAATATTTTCTCTACAAAATATTGTGGAACAGATGCTTCACCATCATGGAAGCTTTGCTCACCTTGATTAGTCAAATTCCTATTGAACATTGGGTGTCCCTTGAATATGAATATTTTTTGGCATATCCTTGTCATTCTTCTAGTAGCCTCTCTCAATTAGGTTGTAGTGTTTCATGCTTAAATGTTCAATGAAAGGTGGCTTCCACTCAGGTGTCTCACTTCAATCATTAGGCAAAAATCTCCTTGCTCTATAGAATTAGGAAAGAAGACTTCACACGAGTAGACAAATAGAGTCTCATCAAATAGTGAATAACAAATGGAAAAACCCTAACAACACACAACAATAATCATTCATAAGAACAATATATTCTCACACAAACAATCTATCTACTCTCTTACAATAGATTACATATTTTTCATATTCTAGGGGCCTCCCTGAGGGAGTTAAACCTAGGCCATCTTTGATAGCAATTTATAAATTAGGAGTGTAGCCATATCTTCATGCACACACAAACCTATTCTTGTATATTATTAAAAACGCACTCTTACACATAGCTATAACTCTATTATATAAAGTTATTCAGATCTAACTATTTCCTATTTTAGGTGGTTCAGTTGAGATAATTTCTCAACAAACAACAACCCAATATTATTAGTCCCTGTCAAAGGCGTAGAGGGACTATAGTGATCAATAATTCATTGACTTCATATTAATATATCCTTTGACTATAAATTTTTGCATCATCTTTATTGTTCGAACTATAGAAGTAAAAACAGTATTTTTATATAATAAAAAAAACCTTATATGTCATCATCTCATTACAGAATAGATTGGAAGTCTTATTGCCAGCTTTGTTGTTCTCAATGTTGTAAATGTTTATATATCCAAAGTTTTGAGCTTGGATGCTCTTTTTTAATTTTTAAATTTTTACTGAAATATTTACATACCGAAAGTTTTGAGCATCGACGTTGTTTTTTAATGTTTTTATTATTTCTATTTGTATTGAAATGTTTACATACCAAAGGTTTAAAGCATTGACACTATTTTTGAGGTACTTGAATAGGCCTGACAGCTTAAATGTTTACATAGTGTGACGCCCTTAAACATGCATGACAGCTTAAATGTTTGCATAGTGTGACAACCCTGACAACCTTAAATGTTTACCTAAATAGGATTCTCATAATACATTTTTTCTCAAAAATTTCCATACAATGTTGCAGTGAATTTGGACAATATTGTTGTCTACCGCCAATTGCATAGCCATCGTACGTTTCATACTTCTTCTATGCTTGGAATTCAATTTAGTCATCATTGAATATACATATATTGTTTACTAGTTCGGTGGTTTCTTCTTGTTTGTTGGTTCGTTGGTTTCTTCTTATTGTTGTTTGGTTCAACTTTGCAAGGTTGAGGACTTGCACTTGTGGTTGGACCTGTTGGTGCTTGTTGCTTTATTTTTTTTCTTCAACTTTGCAGGGTCGGGGCCCTAAATCCGTAGTTGGAGCTGTATTTTTTACTTTGCAGGGTTCAAGTCCTGCACCCACAATTCGACCTGCGCTTCTGTCGCTCATCGTTCCCGAGTAGGTTTCTATGCCATAATTTCATTTGTATTCGGTCTTTGTTGTTTACTGTTTTTCGTTTGCAAGTAAGAATGTTTAATTATTTCCACTCGCATGGTCGTCATATGTTTCAAATTTCTTCTATGCTTGGGATGCAATTTGGTCATCATTGAAGATACATATGTTGTTTACTTGTTCAGTGGTTGTTGCTTGTTCATTGGTTCGTTGGTTTGTCGATTGTTGTTTGTTGTTGTTTGGTTCAAGTTTGTGAGTTTGAGGTCCTGCAGCTGCAGTTGGGCTTGTTCGTGCTTGCTTGTTGGTTTGTTTCTTGCTGTTTGCTTTTGTTTTCTTCGGCTTTGCAAGGTTGGGGTCCTACGCTGGCAGTTGGAGCTATTTATTTGCACTTTGCGGTGTTCAAGTCCTTCACCCACAAGTGGACTTGCAGTTATGTCGTTAATCATTAACGATTAAGTTTCAATATTATACTTTCATTCGTGTTTGTTGTTTACAATTCATTGTTTGCATTTTGCAAGTAAGAATGTTTAAGTATTTATTCATCGTTCTTGTCCTGCAGACTTTGCATAGAGGTTGGCATATCTTTTTCTCCTGCTCTTCAATTTTCCTCCGATTTTTTCCTGGGACTCTGCACCATGTCCATGCCAGTGTCGTGTGCACAACTCCAACTGTCATTTTTTCTAGCATTGCGAATTCCGATCATTTTCCATGTGTGAAGAAGTTGAAATCTAGTGCTTATCTTGTACCTGCCTATCCCGTACATGAATCGAACCCATGTCTTTCAAATGAAAAATACGATGTCAATCTTGTTGCCTTTGTAGGATTTTCTTCTAGAATAAAACTGCATGTAGGTGTAGAAGGGTTAGGTATGATACAATCGTGCCTAGGTTGCAACAAAATTGCACAAAATTGGCATATCTTTCCATCTTGCTCTTAAATTTTGCTCTATATTTTTCTCCTAACTCTGAACCATTCCTACATGCCTTTGCAAAATTTTCTTGTAGAAGAAAAAGAAACTGAGCTAGTGCTAGAAAGAGTGGTGTTTCGAGGATTGCAAATTGCAATATTCAGTTATATGTCGCTTCATGTGAAACAATGATAACATAATGAATGTGTTCTCAAATGCATCACACCATTTACATCTGGACGAAACCAATATCATTCAAGTATACTTCAGTGTTGACATGCTACAAAATAGTGGCATAACAAATAATTGGACAACTACATGTGCAATTACAATTTCCACTTTCTTTTGGTTAAGATAAAACATGTGCAAAATGCACTTATTAACCATATATGGTGAAATGTTCCCATATCATAATACAGCGTCTTTATCCTATACACAAATTGGTCTGACCACGATACAATTTGTCTTGTACTTGAAATATGAAATATACATCAAAGATATTGCAAAATGATATTTCCATGTCTCAAAGCATATATGGATATTGCAAAACAATATTTTTTGGCTTCTGATATATTTTGGACAGGAAAAATTCTATATAATAACAACTATGGATCAACAAAAGCAAAGTTTCATGTTTCTAACTCTCTTTTATTCTATTCCTTTTATTCTCATTTATTGTATGTACATATTACTTGTTTTCCCCTGCATACCAACTTCCATTCATGTTCATTGTATTTTGTGCATTCCCACATTGAAACAAACAGAATAACTGGAGAAGACGAATGACTCTTTACCGCAAATGTAGAAGAGGAGATACAAAGGTGCATGTTTGTACTCTTATTTCATATTCCATTCTTTTGTATTTCATTTATTGTCGGTATATGTGTTCTACTACTTTGCACCTAATTTATTGTATGTAGATATTGTGTATATTCCTACATAATAACTTATCTTCATGTCAATTGTATTATATGTGCTGCTACATTGAAATAAATCAAACTCTGTTTATTTTTTTACATGTCTTCCTACATACCAACTTACCTTGATGTCCATTGTATTTTTTGCATTGCTACATTTAAACAAATAGAATAACTGGAGAAGACGAGGGACTCCTTGCCGCAAATGTAGAAGAGGAGATACAAAGGTGCATGCTTCTACTCTTATTTCATATTCCATTGTTTAGTATTTCATTTATTGTTTATATATTTGTTCTACTTGGTCTACTACTTTGCACCTAATTTATTGTATGTAGATACTATGTATATTCCTACATAGTAACTTATCTTCATGTGAATTGTATTCTTTATGTTGCTACATTGAAATAAATAGAACTATATTTATTTATTTTCATGTCTTTATACATACTAACTTACCTTCATGTCCATTGTATTTTATGTGTTGCTACATTGAAAGAAATAGATTAGTTGGACAGGAAGATGAATTCTTATATGCCACAACAAAGGGGGTTGAAGTACAATCTTCTAAAAGGTATACCAACTGTGATAGTATATCAAACACACAAAACAAGTAGGTGCATATAATATTGGACTAGAAAACGATGATTTGGAAACAATGGGCCTTTGTTGAGACTTCCCGCTTCCAAACATTTTCCTCCCCATTTCTATTTTCCCACTTTATATTATCCTTTTTTTTCCCTCTTCTATACTTAACCGAATCCCCCTTTGTTTTTCTCCTCTACTTTCACTTTCTGGTTGCTTTACCTAGTCGTCTTTCCAAAAATGTCTAGGTGTGCAAGCTAGCGGACTCACTGGTTCACATTTATACTCATGCTTCTATATCACGACTCTGACCGACGACTTCCTCATTCCATGCTTAGCCACTTTTTCGATTACGGGTTCTTGGGCTAGCGGGCTCAATATTGTGCCTCTAGCTTCAGGGGTTCCGCGATATACAGATTGGTCGTCGTACTCCCCCATAATGCTCTATTCCCTGTTACACATTTTTTCAGTCAAAAAATCTGAGGCAAACAATTTGACCATCGAGTCCTCATGTTTCTTGAGTATCCCTTAACACCCTATTTCGTATTCCATCTCCTTTGAGCCTGTATGTGACATTCAGAACAATTATGGACAATATACAATGCATATTCTCATTTATTCCTTCTTATGTTCATCTACACATGCTTGCATCATAAAAAGTTGGACTGGTGACATGGGCATGAGCAGTCAATCATTGCAAATATCAACAGAATGACAAGGCCAAAGGTAAATATTCATACATTGTGTTCCTGATATGTTTACCAAACAAATATCCTGAGCTATTTATTCATCTATGCCATGATAAATATGGTGATGTCATCTGCAACACATACTTTGCAGTTCAAAAGAAGTATCGACAAGTGCAAGTGAGACATCAAACATAGCACAAGTTCCGCATACTAAGAGGTCTGGTTGCAAAACTCTGGCCTCCATACTTCATCCAAGTTGTGCGTCTACTTGTACATTTATGCCAGGGAAAAAAAACAAAAAATTAATGCAGACTACCAATAGAGGGCTTGAATAGCCGCTAGACTGGACAAGTGTTTGTCGAGGACATAATAGTTGTCTATAGCACCTACTTGGACAAGGAAAACAAAACTAGATCCATTATGCATGTTGACATGATAGACAACGAAGCCTTGATGACAGTTACACTCGCTATCCCTACACAACTTGTCTAGAAACATGTAGAAAAGATATTTCCAGGTAATGGGATATCCATTACAAATTTTAATATATTGCCTAAAACAGTATATGACCATGGTGATTGTGATCAGATTATATCGCTCAACGAAACAAGTATTGTGGAAAAAATCTTGCGATTTGTTCAGAATATCATTTTGTACCGGACACAACAATCATCCAACTTCCACAGAGCAACGACACTTACCCAATCGGAACCATTGGTGCAACTGTCACACTTGCAAGAAAACTTGGCTCGCAACACATTCTCCATATAAAATATGGAGAGTCAGACAAAGACAAGGAAATGGTACCATTCTCCATATCCAATTTTTTCCTTTACTTTCACATGTTCATGTATATCGGTTATGTTACACAACTATTGCATTGTTCCATGTTGACGCTGCAATTGCTCGACACCTATTCAAGTTTGTTTTCCTCAATGGAACAAAAATTGCATAAAGGGCAATTTCCACTTATGCTCTTCAAAAATATAAAAAAGAAAAGAGATGTTAAAGAAAGGATCTTTCACACAACCCAAGCAAAATTTGTAACAAAATTGCGAACAGACATAGTACAGGATCTCAAGAAACTAACTAGCTCGACAACTGTTGTGCGTATACATCTACAATTTCATCCTCATGTTTCTCATACAAATTTCCTTCACCAATTTCCGACAGCTTTTTTTTTGTTGTGCAGTTGTATATTATATTGTTCAATATATTAATTGTTATGCTCATGTGCCTAGGTTGAGGGTGTTTTGGTTGCAACGAATGTGTACTCGACCCCCTTCAAGCATGTATGTGCCAAATGCAACTCTCTTGCTTATGCCTCTTCTTTAATAAATGATGGTACAATTGATTGTCTATGATGCAATAAAAAATTCCCTTACAAATATAGACATTGCCTCAACGTTGCCATCCGAACCGTTGAAAACATAATCGTACATTGTACAATTAGACAACCTCTGTTACAAGATCTGCTTCTTGGGTTAGCAGAATTTCCATATGAAGTATACCTACAGAAAAAGGAAAACAGTGTCTACATCCTGCGTGACTTTCGGGTCCATAGAAAATTTACCTTAAATGAGGACAATGCAATATTGCATATTAGCTGGAAAAAAAAAAAAAAAAATCAATATCAAGTGTTGGCAGGAAACAAAACAATCTCATGCGTATTTGTCCATGCCACCCAATGAGGATATGAATAGAATTTTGTAGTGCCGTGGAAAATTGAACGGGAAGCGCATAAGATTGTTCAATCCACAAATGGGAAGCATGAGGACAAACCCCATACAAAGTATCCAAATGTGAATAAATCAGGCCCATCCTTTGAACCATTGAAATGGCTTGCTCCTCTGAACGGAACCATCAGGCATTTCCAATAATATTGGAAATTTGGCATTGTTAAAACTGGTAGTGATAGAACATATCACTATCAGAAGCAAATTTCTATAGTGATCTTGCTTCATGGTAAAATAGTAATCAGAAAGTTTCTTGGTGCCCATTTGGGGGTTTGGCTATAACTAGGATACAATGACAAATCTCCATTGGTTTTGTGTTGTTTTTTGTTTGGCATACTTTTGTTCATGTGATTTCCTATTGTAGTTCAGGGTTCTCGTGGGCCCGGTTATTTTCTCATGGGAACATATACCACATGTAAGAGAAAACCAATGCCCCGTGTATTTTTTTTATATCAAATTATTTGATGCATAGGTCGATGTGTACTTCTTTATGGACCCTTATGGGATCTCCCTTGGTGCCTTTTGTGTTCATGTGTTGCCTTGTGCCTCGACTTTCAATACATTTGGTGCTTAATTGGATCTTGGTTGTATGCTTTGTTCTAGAAAATTAATGATACATTCAAGATCTTAGTGGTTTTTCTATGATCTTAAAGAATATAAATGACCTGCTTTGCCTTTTAATATATGCTCTCTGACGCAAATGTAGTATGTGGCTCGTTTTAGCACTTTTAATTAATAAATGAACTTACCAAAATTCATCTTCACAGATATTTTGAAATAAAAGGATATGTGTTATGTGAATTCCAATGGAACTATCATATCAACCACAGAAAATTAAAATTCAAATCCATCTTAAAATTCAAATCCGTCGTTGTTATACTTATGGTGAAGTTAATAGTACAATAATTTTACTTCAACCATGTACCAAGTATATAGAAATCATGTGTCAACTACTCCATCAACTATGACTCATCAATATGTACCAACATCATCAACTATACACCTCATGTATGTGCCAACTCATCAACTGCTTGTCTCAACCATGACTAGTTTTGGATTAGTCCACAACCCTAACTTGAAATAATCATAATTTTGTACCTGTTATGAATAAATATATGAAACTGATATACAATGTTCTTTAGTGTGTTTTATGCAATTCCTCCAGGTTTCACTACTTATAACCTCTCATAAAATTATTTATAGCAAAAATGGAATACCTTGCTTAATTCTAGCTTATTCTAGAGAGTGACCTTGTAGAGCATGCCCTGCACAGAATATTTGTTGAATAGATATGAAACTTTTACACATCATACTATAGACTATAATATAACCAACACAATTTGTCTCACTGAATTTGGATTTTTTATTAAGAAGTTATGACGTTTTTACCCAAAACACTTGTTTTAGACTAGTTTCAGGACTAGCCACAAACCCTATTTTCCACGGAGTGTATCTCCAAAAATACAACAACCCACAAGATGATTTTTTTACCACAGATAATTGGATATGTTTCCTCAATGGTATATCAATATCACAGTCTGAATAATTATATAAAAAAAATTATTACGAAAATGATGAGATGACCTATAAATAACATACCTTAAAAAGCATCATGAAAAGAATTTATCCTCCCTTGAATTTTGGCCCTCTTTTCTTCACCTTCCCTCTGAAATTCAGCTTATATATCCTTTGGTTACCTCAGTCGCCTATATATATTCAATATGCTCAAGTTTTCCCCACCAAAAATGCTCAAGAAGCTCTCATAAAAATCCCTCCATCAATACTTCAAAAGATATTCTCACAAGAAGTTCTCCATTGATCCACACAAAGGATGATCTACAAGAGACCATTGCTATCTTATTTATACTTTCATCCTCTAGGTGAATTAACCCATTTTTAGGTTACTTAACCCATTTCTAGGTCACTTAACCTATTTTCCTTATTTTAGGGTTAACCACTTTCCATAAATAGAAAGTTCTCCAATACTTTATCATTTAAATATTCCTTCTTGATTTTGTCACCTTACGAAAGTTCTCCAATACTTTTATCATTTAAATATTCCTTCTTGATTTTATGTAATCTACTTTATCATTTCTGATTTTCACTTTTCTTTATTATTTTAAATAATCCACCTTGAATTTGTCAATTTTACTTTATCATTTAAACAATGATTTCTTCTTTTAGGTAACTAACCCAATTTCTAGGTCACTTAACCTATTTCTAGGTCACTTTGGATCGCTGGACCTTTTAGGGGCTTCGCTCTTCATGTGGGGGTCCTTCATTCGTAAGGCTACATATAACTTCAAACCATGAGGAGTTGTACATTCTATAGGACCACCGAAATGGTACAGGCACTATCCATCTAGGAGGAAGTCACCAACAATTTCTTGATCTTCATCTCTATTATTCCACATACAAGCATGGGTCCTCCAACCATTCTTTCTAGGATAACTCCCAATCCAGCATCTTTCCATGAGGGATTTCACCATAAGGGGACCACTTTGGAGTTCATTCATTTGTGCACCTTATCAATCATGATATGAAAATAATGAGAGCATGGGTCCCCAACTGTTCTTTCTGGTGATAAATTCAACTTAAAGCCGCTCTTTTCGGTGAGGGCTTTCACCATAATGGGATTCACTTTTGGAGTTCATCCATTTGTGCACCTTATCAATCATGATAAGATAATAATGATTCATTCTCCATATATTTTTCCAAAATGTCATATGCCAATGAAACAAGCATCGATCCATTCATCATGTATCAATGACAACTCATTGGATCATCTTTCATCATCATCAATGACAACTCATTGATCCATATTCATCTATGCATTCTCATAAAGGACAATACATATTGCATTACATCAATCATCAATCAATCAATCATTTGGACAACAATCAATCAAACCATTGGTATCAATGACAACATGATCCCAACAATTTCCCTTGGTATTTATGGTAATACCAATATTGATGTCAACACCAATTACTAATTATTTATGTCAACATGTAGATAAGGCATGCTCTACATCAATAGCTGTCACTGTGACTATATCTCCCAAATGTGACTATATCTCCCAATCAATAATCATCAATCACATCAATGGACTATCTCTCCTTTGAGACGGCAAATGGAAAGGGCTATTTTCCCTCGGGTTTCTCCCCTGAACTTTCCTTGGGCTGCCCCTCTCTGAGTGCCTTTGATCTTCCTCTAAATAATATCTCCCCTTTTGAACAAGGATATCACTATGATGTAATGCTGCACATAACATACTTCCCTATGACCATCAGTTCTCCCGGAATTTTGTGCTCTTCTTCAAAATTATTGGTTCTTTTTTCTAGGTATGCATCTAATAAATATCTCCTTATAGACCATGGGAAGAAGGATGACTCCCCTATCTCTACTAGATGAACAATGTGCTACCATATGACAATCCTTGGACCTGCTCATGCATCAAACTCATACTATATACCAAGCATCATGAAGCAAAGATATGTCAACAATGAAATAAATAATCATGAGAAAAATATTAACCAAGCACATCCTATACAAAATGTGTGATCATCATAATAACACCTATGTACATCAACCATGTACATCAACACGCAATGTGCTAAAGATATCATCCATTGAATGTAATGCCTCTATCGACAAGTGCTAACATGTGCATCTAAATTAATATGCTAAACCATGTGCATCCACCAATATGCCAACCATGTACTACCATATTTCTAAACCATGCATCTACTAATATATCAATCATGTCATATCACTTATGATATATCTCCATCATGAACCATGCCAACCATGTATCTTAAACAAATATCAATTATTGTGTTGATCAAGTAGTACCAATGGTGTAGTGTATCAATAAGCATATGTCATCTATGAGGGTACCAAACATGTATCAATTATAAATCAAGCTATGAATCATCAATAATGTACAACATATGATCACCCTTATCACCAACCACATGTCCTAATGTGTAGCTCATCCATATGCATGCATCAAGCTTTCCAACAAGTAAGATTTCTAATACATCATCATCAAGATATATCATATGTAAACTAACTTCACTGCCATAACTAGCATTGTTCTTCAAGGAAATCAGCATCCATACTCATGGGTTAGTGCCATGCACCTGATATTTTATTTTACATCATCACCCTTTACATAATCCACTATAGAATCATGAAAACTTGCAAAAAAAATAAATGAACCTCGCAATAAACCATGCCGCATTTTCATCACGAGGTATACCATCACATCAAACTACAATCCCTATGCATAGCCCCTTTTCCTTAGGCTTCACCACATATACACGGCTTGTTGCACAAACATCTTGTGTATGTACACGACCTATACAGATAAAGGGAGAGGATTCATACTACATGTCACCCATATGCCTCAAGAGATGACACTTTTGAACTCCTTCAGATTTTCATTTTGTTTTGGTTGCTCTGTCTTCTTCAACCACTTCAGATGTCTCATTCTAATCCTTGAGATCTTAGCATCCATCTTTTCAAAGATGCCTCCTTCATTTCATTCCTTCTAGCCATTCTATGTGAAGTCCCTATCATGGAATTTCTTCTTGTGTTCCAAAGCTCCTCGGGATTTGTGGCCAAATCCCAGCTAAACAACCTATAACTGCATCATAAACAAGTATGCATCTAACCATGTACCCAAGTATATATAAATCATGTGTCACACCACTCCATAAACTATGACTCATCAATATGTACCAACATCATCAACTATACACCTCATGTATGTGCCAACTCATCAACTGCTTGTCTCAACCATGACTAGTTTTGGATTGGGTCAACAACCCCTAACTTGAAATAATCATAACTTTGTAATTGTTATGAATAAAGATATGAAACCGATACACATTGTTCTTCATGTTTTTATGCAATTCCTCAATGTGTCACTACTTGTAACCTCCTAGAAAAAGAGTTATACCAAAAAATGGCATACCTTATTGAAACCTGACTTATTCTAGAGAGCGAAATTATAGAGCGTGCCCCGCATGGGATATTTGTTGAATCGAGGTAATTTACTACAGATTTTAATATAACCAACATAATTGGTCTCACTAAATTTGTATCTCATATGAAGAATTTATGACGCTTTTTGTTCAAAACACACACTGTTTTTTGACTAGTTTCAGACTAGCCACAACCCCTATTTTCCACGGAGGGTATCTCCAAAATTACAACGACCTACTTGAGGATTTTTTACCACAGATACATCGATATGTTTCCTCAATGGCATATCAATATCAAAGTCTTAATCATTATATAAAAAAGTTATTGTTTAAAAATAGTATATGACATGTAAATAACATACCTTAGAAAGTACCATGAAAAGAATTTATCCTCCGAATTTCTGCCCTCTTTCTTCTCAATTCCCTATGAAATCGGCTTAGATATCCTTTAGTTAAATCAATCACTTGTAGATATTCAAAATTCTCGTTTTCTTCATTACCAAAATGTGTCTTCAAGAAGCTTCCATCAATGTCTAAAGATATTCTCACAATAGTTTCTCTCCATTGATCCACACACAAAGGATGATCTATAAGAGACCATTGCTATATTATTTATACTTTCATCCTCTAGGTCACTTAACCCATTTTAGGTTATTTAACCCATTTATAGGTCACATAACCCATTTATAGCTCACTTAACCTATCTTCCTTATTTTAGGGTTAACCACTTTCCATAAAATAGGTCTCTCCAATACTTTATCATTTAAATATACCTTCTTGATTTTTCCAATCTTACTTTATCATTTTTGATTTTGTCACTCTTTTTATTATTAAATAATCCACCTTGAATTTGTCACTTTACTTCATCATTTAAATAATTATTTCTCTTTTAGGTCACTTTAACCTATTTTGTGTCACTTTGACTTCTTTGACCTTAGGGATCAAGCCTCATGTGTGTGGGTCCTTCATCTTGTGGGTACATACAACTCTCAAAACCATGAGAGGATTTATGTGACATCTCCACACACCGAAATGGTGGCATGTCAAGCACCATCCATCTAGTATAGTTTCACCCAACAATTTCCTTGATCTTCATCTCATTATTCACATACACAATCATGGGTCCTCCAACCATTCTTCTTAGGATAACTCAACTGCAGCATCTTCCCCTGAGAGCTTTCACCATAAGGGGATCTCACTTTGAGTTCATCCATTTGTGCACCTTTATCAATCATGACAAGACAATAATGAGATCATGGGTCCTCCAACCCTTCTAGGATAATCTCAATCCACAAAGTGTCTCCCGCGAGGGATTTCACCATCGGGACCACTTTGGGAGTTCATCCATTTGTGCACTTTATCAATTATGATAAGACAATAATGAGTCATCTATACATTTTTCCCAACAATGCATCATATACCAATGAAACCACATGACATCCATCTTCATCATGTATCAATGACAACTCATTGATCCATCATCATATCAATGACAACTCCCCATTGATCCATCTTCATCTATGCATTCTCATCATGACAATACATATTGGCGACATTACATCAATCATCAATCAATCAATCCTTTGCATCAATCAATCAATCAAACCATTGTATCAATGACAACATGATTCAACACCCCACCATCGTATGCCCCTCGCTAACTCGCACTCGGGATACTATTGCCCACCTCCCTCGCCACCTATATTTTCCACCGGCGCCATGCCTCCCTCGCCACATCCTTCCCTTCACCCACCTCTCACCCCTCACACATGTCCTCCCCTCACCCTACCACTCATCCCAATCTTCACGCCTCGATCACTTCCTGCCATGTGTCTCCCACTACATCCCACCTCCACCTGTGTTTTCGTTCCACCACCTCCCCACCTCTCTCTCACTTTCCATCCCACACCGATCACCGCTATTCCATGCCCATCTCTACCGATCCATCGCCCATCACTCAAGCCATCCCTCCAAGCATCCAAATCGCCTCGATGGCGTAATGCGTGATGCGCCACATCCCGCAGTATAGTGTTACCGCCTCTCGATCCCTATAACCGCTTATTGAGGTTGGTTGGTGGTGGGTTGAACATCATTCCCACCATAAATGGAAAACCAAGAAAAGGACTGCCATCTAGTCGGCTCATCTACACATCCGTTCTGAATTGCAATTATGTCTGACCAAGGCTCACGTCTGACCAAAGACTGCATGCACATTCTGTCAGTAAACATGAAGACGTAATTCCTTCAATGCAAAGGCTTGAGCATGCTTCTGTTGTTTTCTCCGAGTATATAGGAGTCTTTCCAATATTTTTGTAAATGTCGATGATTGAGATCTAAGCTCCATGTGTATTATTATTCATTGTTCATGAGACTTCTTGTTTAATAACAATCATCCTTCTTTCCATCTCTTTGCCTCCTATATTGAAAGATTAGTAATGGATGGACCAATGAAGTCGCTGTAATCATGTGTAGGTTTGATTTGCATTGTTGTTACAAGAAAGCTTTTTCAGCTTTGAAGTTCTCATCTAAGAGGATTCAGAGTAATTTGAAGTTTTTCCTCCATAGGTTATTGGAAGGTCAGATGTCCATAGCATACCTTTACACCATCCTCACCAAATCCTTCCCTCTATTCACCCTTAAACTTACTAACTAAATTTGATTCAAGACCTCAAATGCTTATGCATTATTGATCCATTTTTCTGAGTTAAAGCAATACAATCATGAGTCTGCGTCCATTAGACCACCATTTAAATTATTTACTATGACATAAATCGAGCAGTACTGGCTACCTCACTGCATCCGTAGGTGACTTTAGTGCTAACATTTATGGCACCTCCACTTGGGATGAATTCGAAGATTTTTCCCCGGGATTGAATGACAAATCTTACTTATTGCGAAGGTGCATCAGAACTTAGTACATTGAACATTGCTACTATGCACCTGGTGACTCCATTATTTCAGTCATGGCTCCAAAGGGCAGACTCATGAGGTCTACTCCACAACTGGCTTTGGTGACACCTGAAACCAACCCAGAGAAGATTACCATAAAGGGAAAGGCCTTTAGAGGAGAAGTTTCTACTGCTGAACTAGGTATTTTTTGATGATTTTCACCATCCTCCTTTAGAAACTCTGATTTTTTCTTCTCATTCTCCTATTATACCCTCTCACAGCTTCCCAAAGTTTAAAGTTTGGGATTGTTCCTATTGATTTATCCCCTCCAAGTATCAATTTGGAAAGATTTGACACCCCCATTTCCCCAGAAGTTGTATCGTGGTCTAAGCCCAGAACCTCTAAAGATTTTCCACTCTGGGCTTTACTACTCCTCCCCCCTATTAGAGTCATTTCATTTACAGAAATCCAAACCTATACTCCCTTGAGCCCTGTGACCTTTTCCCCCAACACTCAGTTGTTTCCCTTTCCTCCTAGAAACACACCCCAGTCTCCCCTGTTTGAACTCCATCCCCTCCTAATTCTCCTCCACCACATCCTAAGGTGTTAATCCCCCTAGGAAGAGAATAGATTCCATAGTCGCTGCAAGATATGCCCCTCTAATTTTACTTCAGTCAATGAATTCCCTCCCTAATCGGAGATTACCTCAAATATACGCCCAATTCATAGGAGAAGAAGACGAATCATAGAACACCTTGCTGCCTTCTACATTTATGCATAATCTAAATATTGAAAATGAATATGTGTGGACGAGAGTTTTTGTACAAAGCCTTAATGGTGAGTTTGAAATGTTTAGAGGATTTCCCCTCAGATCTATTGTTGGGATTGAGGCCCTGGATGATGCTTTTTTAAGGAATTGGGGTGACAAAAAAGACTTATATTATATCACGTAGTTCGGGTCACTTCAAAGAGAAAAAGAGGGAGAATTTGTCTCCCATTTCTAAAAGATTCGCTAACAAAATGTACAATAAGATCCCTCACATGAGATAAATCCTACATAAGCCTCTTTCAAAATTACCTATGCTAGTTCTTTTTGACTCTAATTTCTACCTCCCGTTAAGAGAGAGAAGAGATACTTCCTTGGCTCATATGCAAGATGCATCCCTAGAAGTAGATTCTAACGTATTGGAAGTTAACCAACTCAGGAATAAGGATGATATGGACATACCAAGGGGAATATCTAAATACTCCACCTCCAGTTCCTCTACTCCACCCCCTCAAATGGATGAAGTAACCAAGTTAATAAAATCACTTTCAACTAGAATGGAAATATTGGAAGTAGATGGGAAGCAGACATACATAAATCATCAAAATGTTGATAACAAAGGCAACTTCAAGAGGCTGGACAATGTTCTCATATTATCCATAGAGACTATAGGAATAGAGATAGAGATGATCGGGTAATGCATCTCTCCTCTTCAAAACAACCTTGTTGTGAATGAGGGTGGAGAGGAAGAAGAACTCGATCCAAAAATCCATTGTCTTGAAGAGGCCATCCTTCTCCTCACTTTAACTCGGCCAAAGATATGAGGAGTCTCTCATGGATGGTCAGTTGAATGAGTTGAGAAAAGGAGAAAAGACTAGTGGTGGTCCAAATAGATACAACCTCAGTTCCAAAATGAAAGGAGGAAATCCTGATGTTACACATCAGCCTGCCAGAGAAGAAAATGTTGCCAGTTGTAGTGCATTTTAAAGCGTGCAGAAGATTCAAACCTCCCCACCAGTAGCTGTAAAGATCTTGTCCTGGATGTAAGATAAATTCTAAATCCCTCCTCTTTCAACTTGGAGCATGAAATTCAAAAATCGATCCCCGGTGTCTCCCTTTTAGAGCTAAATAAGCAATGTAACATTTTAAAAGATCTCTCTCCAAATTGTTGCAACCCGAGCCTTCATCTTATTCCACAAAATTAGTAAACCTCCAAGATGAAAAGCCGCCATTGGTCTTAGGTCCCATGATGAATACAAATATGACTCATTCCCTCCCTTCTATACATACATCCCTAAATAAAATGTATAGTGTTGCATAATTGTTTGATGGACTCAAGGGCATCTCATAATCTCATCCCAAAACTGTCATGGAAGAATCGTAATCAAAGTCAAGGCTTATCATGATCTGTATCTTCGCTTGATCTTAGGAAAGAAATTTTTGGTGTCATCAAGTATTTGGTTGTGACCTTGTTTCATTTGCTCATGAAAAGTGTGGTCATGGACATTGCGGTAGTTGATTTCGGCATGTTGTCAAGATCTTGGAGTAAAAGACTCGGAGGAACATTTATGGACCTCACATATGCTACATTTTTGTATTTGAGGGAGAGCATAGGAGACTGCATGAGGAAGCTTAGTTGGCCTACATTATTAGTGAGATAATCACATACACATCCTATCTTTGCACTTGACATTGTTTTGGGGTCTAGTTTATTGCAATTCACTGATGCTCCCGAGCCTCTTTAAAACTCAAAAAACAACCCATGGTTTTCCATGAAGTTTCTCTCTCCACCACCTTTGTTTGGAAAAATGTTCTTTGATGGAGCCTCTTCTAAGGATGTTGTTGGTGTTGGAGTAGTTTTTGTTTCCCCTACTCAGGAAAATATCCCACTGTCATACAAATTAAATTTTGAAGCTACCAATAATGTGGCGTAGTATGAAGCTCTTGTGTTGGGCTTAGGGGCTACAAAAGACATGGGGATAAAGGAAATATATGTGTTTGGGAATGTACCGATTTTTAATCATTAGAAATAATATCAAGTTAAGCATCCCAAGCTCAGAACTTACAGAAATGAAGGTGTAACTGATTGATACTTTTCGATTTCAACATTTCATTCATTCCCAGAGAAGAGAAAACAGTTGGTTGATTATTTGTTGTTTCAAGGAGTACTCGTGATTTCGTCTTATCGTATTATATAGAAGTAAAATTCTAATAAATGTTAAGCATTGGAAGGTGTTTGAGGACATCTGATCATGCCAAGGTTCCTTGAGACTGTTGAGGAATTTTCAAGCAGCATATTGACGTGACCATGATTCTGCAAGTAATCCCCATGCTAATGAATTTTTGAATAATATTGATGAACATCATCTTGTGCAGTTACCGAGTAATCAAATTCCAAAGGGAATAGTTCCTTTGGAAAGGATATTTGACAAAAACGATGTGGCAGCGAAGGGAAAAATATCAAATGATCATGTTGATGTGGCTGAGTGCAACATTGGCATGCACTGTGATCCCAAATTCGTTGCTTATCAAGCAAACTCCGCCAAGGGGAGTGTGGTTGGCCCAATATGCTGAGCTATTAAGGAGTTTGTTGATGTGTTTTTCTCAGACTTATGAAGACCTGTGACATGACATGGGCAACATTGAATATAAAATCCCACTAAGGAGGAGGGTTAATCCATGAAGGTATCTGAGATGAGTAAACTTAAGGTTGTCAGCTTCATCACATGGAGAAAGAGGTGAGGAAATTGTTGGATGCCCAAATCATCATGCCTTTGAGATACTCAGAGTGGATAGCAAACTTGGTCCTGGTAAGAGAAAGTGGAGAAATCGGATTTTGTGTCGATTTCAGGAACATGAATAAGAGCTCAAAGAAGGACACCATTCCCCTACAACATGGAACATATTTTACAGAGGTTGACTAGTGCAGTCAAGATGTCCATGATTGACAGTTTTTCTGGTTATAACCAGATTGCTGTGTGTGAATTTGATAAAGAAAAGACTGCATTCGTTACTCCTTGGGGTACTTTTATGTGTGATAAAATGCCATTTGGTTTGGTGAACGTAGGGGCGACCTTTCAAAAATCCATGGATATAGCCTTCATAGGGAAAAAGGACAAGTTTGTGGTCATTCATCTCAGATCACATTACGCTTCTTCCAGATCTGATTTAGAGCATCGTGATAATTTGAAAAGGGTTTTCTTGAAATGCGTGAACTTTGGCCTCTCTCCCTGAACCCAAAGAAATCATTGTTTTCCATGAAGGATGTTCATGGGCAAGTATGTTGAGGGAGTAAATATTGATCCTAGTAGGGTGGAAGCAATCCAAATCTTGTCACTCCTGAGATCCAAGAGAGGTCCAATCTTTCTTGGGAAAGATTAATTTTTGAGGAGGATTGTTTCCAATTTTGTTGAACTGGTAAATCTTATAATAGCCATGTTGAGGAAAGGAAATAAAATTAAGTGGATTGTTGAGTCTTGAAATTCCTTCGACCAGAAAAAGAAATCCTTGACTGAAGCACTAGTGCTTATCAGTCTTGAATACTCTAATTTCATTTTTTCATTTGCCTCATTTGACACGTTAGTTGTTTTGTTGCAAAAACACCTGAAATTAGAGAGCAACCCATTCTATTTTTCAAACAGAAGTACCAAGAGATGTAGAGGTGTATGACATCATGGAGCAACAAGCCTATGTTTTGGTGAAATCCCTTGCTGTAAAATCTATTATGTTTTTCATTCAAATATCATTGCATATGTCCCTTCAAATTATGTGAAGGAGATCCTCATTCAGCTCTAATAAAGACTTATTAAAGAGTAAATGGATTGCTAAAATCTTGGAGTTTGATCTCGAAATAAAGCCCACCAAACTAATTAAAGGCCAAGGCTTAGCCAAGTTAATAGAATCTAATTGTAAATATTTGGGGTTAACTTCAATTAATTTGCTCGTAAAACTGTAATCCAGTTTGTCTATCAAGAGTTCTCGACAACCTTCCATTTCATGTAATGCAATTCGGTACAAAGAGTTATCATATTTTTTCCGCAGAGTTACCTTCATGGAATTGGGGAAAGCAAGGCAAGAGAGATTTTAAAGATCAAAGTACCAGATATTGCCTAGTGACCAGGCCCAAAACGGAAAGACCCTAGGGGTGTGCTTGAAATGCTTTAGACCCACTGTGAGGCTAAAGATTATATTTGATTTCCAAGGATAGTTCTCGGCGTGAGACATCACTGAGAAAACGTGGCCCCACAAAACTAGGTATTTATGGCTCCACTCGCTCAATCGATAAGTTTCAGTAAAAGTCGAAATTGCCTCAAGTGTCGCAATTCTCAGAAAGCAACAATCTGTCCCCGCCATTGAGTTTCATGGCTGCTTCCTGCAATGCTCCAAAGAATGGGGCCTAGACTTCCGTTTGGGAAATTCTATCCTACATCAAGCAACGCCATCGCATGCATCTTGATCACAGAGATTATCTTACCAAGTGGATAGAAGTTATCCCTACAAGGAGTGCTTCTAAGGTGATCATTGGTTTCGAGGATAATATAGTAATATCTATTGTCCAAGAAGGATTGTCACCAATACGATATCAAGGCCAAACCATTGATATGGTTCTGTGAATAGTTCAGAATCAAATTGATTCGCTCCACACTACCCCCAAGGAAATGGACTGTGGAATCCTCTAACAAAATCCCTCGCCAAACTAAGATTGTTAAAAGATAACCGTAGTTACGAGATTCAAGCTCAAATTTTCCTAGGGGTCGGACAGAGACAACGAAAATATCTCCTGGTGTTCTCCTTTAAGATTGTCTATGGACCCAAGGCTCTTCCTTCACCACTGTGGAGAAATTATTGCAAACTAACAGGGTGAGACTAATGACATGATCAAGAGGATTATGCAATTGGTTGAAGAACAACAGGCGAGGGAACTTTGGACGTAGAGCACATGACCATCTAGCATCGCCAAGCCAACAAGAAAGTCAAAAGGAGGATTTTCAAATTAGGAGATCTGGTACTAAATTGGGATGCTCCCAAGAAGGAAAAAGGAAAGCACAACAAATTTGAGGTTTCCTGCATGGATCATCCCCTTTCAAAATCTCTGAGATATGTCAAAATAACACTTACAGGTTATAGAGTTTGGAAGGGGATGAACAATTTGGTGGCCTTGTAAATGGGCATTTCTTGAAAAAAAAAAAATTGTGAGTCGCAGTCGGCTCGTTTCGTTTTTTCTTTGTAAATATTGTTTTTCTTTCATTTTTTATTTTAAAAGGGACCCATAGCCCAACAAGAAAATGACATTTATTAAGAGTGCCTTAGGAGCTCTGCAGAGGACTTATCCCCATGGATCCTAAATGCTAAATACAAGTCAGATGGGGCATTGTTCTCAGAAATGGAATTTTTGGCGAAGAAATGAAGGAAAGTGGGTAAAAAACCCAAAAATGACTCTTATCCTAAGTCAGAGGCATGATTTGATGCACTCATCATATTTTGATAAGGCGACACAGTTCCGGTGGTCAATGACCATGTACTCGTGATTCAATGATCACACCATATCGACTTCCGCCTTACCTTAATGGGAGGGGCTAGCTAAGTGTTTTTGAGGCGGCCCCCCACTATAATGGTGCTTCCTCGTTAAATCGCACCCCCACCCTCCCCCACACTAAACTGCTTACCGCCATCTCCAGAAGACGCTATTGTTGCTCTGCCTCCTCGCCACTTGTTTTCCACTAGCCTCACATGCCTCGCCACGCCCTTCACCTCTCAGCCTTCGGCCCTCACACCTTTCTCCACTCATCATCCCTCCCCCTAACCTATCTTTGCCCCACCTTCGCGTCTCACCCTCGGACACCTGCCATGTGTCTCCCACTCCATGCCACCTCCACCTATGTTGTCGTCATCCCAGTCACCTCCCCGCCCTCTACACTTGCCACTTGGTCGAGGATCAATCATTATTCCATGCACGTCGCCCCGCCAAATCCACGTCCAGGACTACCTAAGCCATCCCTGCAAGCATCCAACTCAGCTCTAGATGGAAGAATGCAGATGCAGTCATGTCCTACAGGTACAGTGTTGACTCGGTCCTTCTCGATCTCGATAAAGAAGTTATTGAGCTTGGTTGGTGGTGGTTGGTGGTGGTTGAACATCGTTTCCACCATAAATGGAAATCCCGAGAAAGGACTATCACCAAGTCGGCTCATCTGTAGAACCTTCCTAAAACACGATTGCATCTGACAAAGCTCGCTTCTGATAGGATATTGCATGCACAATCTGCCAGGAAGAATGCAGACATAATTCCTTCAATGTAAAGGCTCGATCATGCTTATGTTGTTTGCTCCGAGTATATAGGAGTCTTTCCCATATTTTTGTAAATTTCGATGGTTGAGCTAAGCTCTCGATTGTAAAGTTTTAGTAAAGCCTTTGGTTCTCTGATTATGTATTGTTCGTGAGACTTCTTTTCTAATAACAGTCATCCTTCTTTCCATCTCTTTTTCCTCTGATATTGAAAGCTTAGGCATGGATGATCCAGTCGAGTCGTTGTAACTGTGGTGTGATGTAGGTTTTATTGCAATGTTGTTACAGTGTTTTTCAGTTTCTTGAAGTTTTTGGATCTAAGAGGATCTTATATCTGAAGATTTTCCTCCATAGGCTACTGGAAGGCCGGATTTCCATAGCAAATCTTCACATCTTTCTCATGCTCTTCTTCCTGCTCACCACTATACCAATTTACTAGCTGAAGTTAGATCAAGACGTCATCTACCTGTGCATACCAGCCTAGTTTTCTGAGTTAAAGCGATATAATTTTGAGTCTGCGTCCATTAGACCACCATTTAAATCTATTCATTATGACATAAACTGATGAGTATTGGGCTTACCTCTACCGTAATCCAGAGGTGAATTCTAGTGCTAACACATCCAAAATTGATTTTCATGTGGCTTTTCGATGCTTCTTTGATGCAAACACATCCTAGAATCTATAAGCATGACTCGCCTTATCTATTCCTTGATTGAATATCATGTTCACCCATTTAATGCACTTCATATTTAGTGTTAATACCATCAATTGGGATTTCTTAACACCAATTCCTGCTTCCAAAAATTGACATCCCCTTTCTTTTTTCCATCTGCTTTCCCTTTCTAGTTATTTAGTTGTTTTTTGGAAAATTTCTAGGTGCGCGAGTTGGCGGATTCATGTGTTTAGATTTCCACTAGTGCTTTTATATCATGAGTCTGATCGACCACTTCCCCATTCCATATTCAACAAATTTTTTGGATCGCAGGTTCCCAGGTAGATGGGCTCAACATTGTGTTTCCATTGTTTTGTCGTCTGCAAACAACACCCGGACTTCCTCGATCTACAAATTGACAACCAAATTCCCCTTTCTTTTTCTCCTTTACTTTCCCTTTCTGGTTACTTGGTCATTTTTCTGAATGTCTTATGCTTTTATATACAACACCTGAAGTTACGCAATATACAAATTGGCCGTCGAAGTCCTTCAGTGTCCCTTGTTCCGTGTTACACGTTTTGTAATCAAAAGTTGGGACACATACAACTTGACCATCGGGCCCTCACGTCTCCTAAGTATAACTTGTGGCCCTGTTTTCAAGTCCGTCAATATGCTATGTTCTAAATATGTCTCATGCTTTTATATCGTGAGTCCGACCAACCGCTTCCCCATTGCATACTTGGCCACTATTTTCATCACTGATTCCCGACCAGGATTGCTCAACATTGTGCTTCCATTATTTTGCGACTTACAAACATCACCTGAAATTCCACGATATACAAATTGACCATCGAAATCTGTCATTGTGCCATGTTATGTGTTACACATTTTGCATTCAAAATTTCAGAGACATACAATTTGACCATCGGCCCCTCACATCTCCTGAGTATAACTTGTGACCTTATTTTGAAGCCTGATCAGCCACTTTCCATACTTGGCCATTTCTTAGAATCTCTTTTGTGGGTTGGCAGGTTGACGAAATGTCCAATGCTTAATCGCTCTTTGTCATCCCTGCCACCTTCACACTTCTTTCTAGATATGCAATTATTAAGCTTTAATGCTAATAGCTCATCATGTAGGAATCGTTAAGATTGTCATTAATGTTCGAAAGTTTGGAGGAGATTTGTCATTAATACAAATTAAACCAAGATTTGCAGAGGGTTGTGTTATACTTTCCAAATGTTCATTTCATGCATCATGCAATCTCTTTCGCGCGTCATCCGGTTGGAGGCTTCAAGAAATCTCTAATCCTTAATCGCTCTTCATTGTCACCGTCACCTTCGCACTTTTTTCTAAATATGCAATTACTAAGCTTTAATGGTAACAACTCATTATGCACGAACCGTAGAGATTGTCATTGATCAATGAAAGGATCAAGGAGATCTCCCATTGATATGCATTAAACAAAGATTTGCGTAGGTTTATATTATCCCTTCCAAATGTTCATTTCAAACATCAACTGGAGAAAATGGACATTCTCATTAACTTATGGTAGCATCTCGACAACAGTTCTGTTGAGATACAGTAAACACCTTCGAGCATGATAACCAGAAGTTCCAGTGCTCCATGGCATATTCTTACTACTCATCTCCCTCTACCCAGAAGCAAAAAAGGAGATGGTCCCTTGGTGCACCGAGAGATATATTTCAATCCAAAGAATTCCAAGGCAACCCCCCCTTCTCAGACATCCTGACCGCCTATGTTGATGGCTGGCGCAGAGGTTGATGCGGTTGATTTTGAGCCGGAAGAAGATGATCTAATGGATGATGATACGACGATGGATGATCACAATGAAGATGTTGTTCCCACTCCTGTTCCCAAATTGGAATCAACCATAATGGGGGGCACTTCTCAGCTCAATGATGGCGGCCCTGACAAGACCAAAAGAAGGGGTTTCAGAAAAGAAATTGGCGTTGAACGCAATAGCCGCTTTGCATCTCAAGAGTAGGAATTCCATAGGCCCAAATTAGTCTGTTTTGGGTGGAATTCGTTCACTGTAAGGAAATGGTCCCTTGATGCACCCAGAGATATATTTCAAGCCAAATAATTATTCAATTGCAGGACCACTCTCTTTTTCTCTGGATATACAATTAACATATTAGGGGATGAGGACCAGAACTCCCACTAGTGCAAGGTATATTCCTACTACTCATCTCCTTCCACCTAGAACGGACTGATTTGGGCCTCTAGAATTTCTCATGTAGCTTGTGTTCCTGAAGTCTTTTCCTGTAATAAGGGGTTATCTTGGTCCCCTTCCACCCAAAACAAGTTAATTTGGACCTCTCGAATTGCTCGTGCAGGTTGTGTCAATGAAGTCTTCGACTGTAAGGAGGTGGTCTCTTGGTGTGTCATAACTTTCAGTTTTGGGCTCTTTCACTTGCCCTACACTGTTTTTTCTCTTCTTCCTCATGGGAATCTTGTGAGAACTATCAATTTTACCGTGAGGATGGGTTCTTATGTCCTCCTACGTTTGAAGAATTATGGGTTTCCTTATTACTAGGGTGGGTCGTTGGAGCGATGTTGCGAGATGTCGTGCTCTTGGCAGTTGTGGCCACGGATTGGAAACTCTACTCACCGGGGCATTTTTCCTGTTATTTGTACAATTCATTGGTGCCTTGCAATGTCTCCAGGTCGCCATCATTAGAAGCAGGAGTGTTTTTGACCTGCTTCAATCCAAATAATTATTCGACTGCAAAACCACTCTCATGTTTCTTTGTTGCCTCAGGTCTTCTACAAGATATTGAGATTGTGACAACCAACATTGACCTTCCGAGGAGAAGACTGTAAGGACTTCCTAAAAAATCATGGTAATGGGTTTTGTATGCATGTTGAAGAGCATCTCGATGGATCCTACATGTTTTCCCACTAGAGGAACAACATAGAATTGTATGCATGTTTTGTTTTTTTGTGGCTCTTGTACCTGTATTTATGACAAATATGTTCAATGCTTCGGTGCAAAGAACTCAGTCCAATGTCTATGGATAATTATACACTGGCCAATATTTTTTTTTATGGATTTACTATTAAAAATTTGCCTTGGAATCTTGGTTGTTGCTTCTTTATTGGATTTAACACCTCTTTTCATTTGCATGGTTAGATAGTCTTGTAATTATTGAATATTGTATTGGCTCAAGTAATTTGATCTAATATGGAGCATTGAAAAATTATATGACAATGCATTGTGTCGATCCCATCAGGCTTCTATGGAAACATAAATGAATTTCAGATAGTTTCAAACCAACATTCAATTCTATTCATAATGTCGATAGAACATAGCAACATTAATTCACGATGCGGCAGTCGGGGCCCTGCCCTAAAAGTTTTGTTTTCATCTTAACCTTGATGAGAAAACAATTTCTTATTTCCCTTTCACTTCCTTGATTCCTTTACTCCAAAAGGAAACATTTTATTAGTTGTCCATCCCCTGGCCTTTATTTGATCACTTTTACTTTATTAATGAAATTACCAAATTTCTTCTTCACGAATAAAAAAAAATGATATATGGTGGCTGAAGTCAAATGGGACTATGAAATAAACCACAATATTAAAATTCAAGTTTGTCATTGTTATTTTAGAAATGCAATTATTAATATTTAATGCTAACAACCCATCATGCAAGAAGTTTAATACTTAAATAATATGTCAAAGTCATTGAAGAATGTATCAAGAACACAATTAATCCCACAAGTTGCAATAAAAACAAATCTTCAACAAAGCATTTGCTCACACCCTTTTTAATGGTACAAGCACAATAGAAAATGAGTAAGTGGATAAAATATTGGACTACAAAATGATGGTTTTGCAACAATGCGGCTTGTTTGAGACCAATTCCCGCTTACGAAAATTGTCCTTTCCTTTTTCTATTTTCCCACTCTCTTTTATCCCCTTATTTTCCCTCTTCTATACTTAATCAAATTCCCCTTTCTTTTTCCCCTATACTTTCTCTTTCTCATTACTTAGTTTTTTTTCCAAAAATGTCTTGTTGCGCGAGTTGGAGGACTCACAAGTTCACATTTTCATTCATGCTTTTATATCATGATTTTGACCGAACGCTTCCCCTTTCCATACCTAGCCACTTTTTTGATCACGAGTTCCCGTGCAGGTGGTCTCTAAATTGCACTTCCATTGTTTTGTGACCTGCAAACAACACCCGGGCTTCCGCAATATACAAATTGACTTACAAACTCCCACATCATCCCCTCTTCCGTGTTACACATTTTGCACTCAAAATTTCAGAGACATACAATTTGATCGTCGAGGCCTCACGTCTCCTCGGGAACCCTTTTCACGCTATTATGAAGCTCGTCTGACCGCTTTCCACACTTGGCCATTTCTTGGAATCTCTTTCTCAGATCGTCGGGTTGGTGGGTTCAGGAAATTTCCAATTCCTAGTCGTTGTTTCATGTTCCCGCCACCTTCACACTTTTTTCCAAGTATTTGCAATAAGTATACAACGTGTCTAGAAACATGCAGAAAAGATCTTTCCAGGAAATGGGATATCTATTACAGATTTGAATATATTAGCCCTTCTTTTCCCTCTTCTATACTTAACCAAATTCTCATTTATTTTTCCCCTCTATTTTCTCTTTCTGGTTACTTAGTCGTTTTTTCTGAAAATGTCTAATTGTGCGGGTTGGCGGACTCACGGGTTCACATTTTCACTCATGTTTTTATATCACGAATTTGACCGATCGCTTCCCCATTTCATACCTAGCCACTTTTCCAATAGCGGATTCCTGCGTAGGCGGGCTCTAGATTTCACTTCCATTGTTTTGTGACCTGCAAACAGCACCTGGACTTCTGCAATATACAAATTTACTGCTGAACTCCCACATCATACCCTCTTCTATGTTACACAGTTTGCACTCAAAAGTTATGAGACCTACAATTTGACCATCAGGTCCTCACATCTCCTTGGGAAATATTGTCACCCCATTTTGAAGCACATTTATCCGCTTTCCATACTTGGCTATTTCTTGGAATCTCTTTCACAGATCGTCGGGTTGGCAGGTTCACGAAATATCTAATTCCTAATCGTTGTTTCTTGTTCCCACCACCTTCGTACTTCTTTCCAAGTATGCAATAACTGAGGTTTAATGCTAACAAATCACCATGCAACAATCATAAAGATTGTCATTGATGACTAAAAGCCTCGAGTAGAAAGTCACACTGACTATCCCTACACAACTTGTCCAGAAACAACACCCGGAATTCCGTGATATACAAACTGACTATTGGACTGCCCCATCATGCCCTCTTCCGTTTTACGCGTTTTGCACTCAAAATTCTCGAGACATTCAAGTTGACCGTCAAGCCCTCACCTCTACCAAGTATCCCTTGCAACCCTATTTTGAAGCTCGTCCAACTTCTTTTCATGCTTGGCAATTCCTTACTTTCTCCTCCTCGTCCCCACCACCTTCACACTTGGTTATAATAAAAAATTGTTTATAAAACATTATATATATCTATATATATATATATATAGTATAAAGACACACG
>SNQJ01S0019519.1:92747-103010 GCA_010110895.2 Picea sitchensis | reverse complement strand
TATATATATATATATAAGGTCTTATTTCTAAATATGCAATTAGTAAGCTTTAATGCTAACAGCTCATCATGCATGAACCGTAAAAAATTTCATTAATGAGCGAAAGGCTCGAGGAGATCTCCCATTAATACGCATTAAACCAAGATTTTGGAGGGTTGTATTATCCCTTCCGAGTGTTAATTTCAAACATCATGGAATGTCGTTTGTGCGTCGTCGGGTTGGCATGTTCACGAAACCTCCAATCCTTAATTGCTCTTCGTCGTACCCGCTACCTTTTCACTTCTAAGTATGCAATAACTTATCTTTACTGCTAACAACTCATCATGCAGCACACATAGAAATTGTCATTAATGAGCGAAATGCTCGAGGAGATTTCCCATTCACATGCATTGAACCAACATTTGTGAAGGGTTATATGATCCCCTCCAACTATTCATTTCAAGCATCGTCTGGAGAAAACGGACGTTCTTGTAAACCTATGGCACTAGCTCGATAGTAGTTTTGTGAAGATACAGTGAACATCTCCAGGCGTGAGGAATAGAACTTCCAGTGGTCCAGGGCATATTCTTACTACTCATCCCCTTCCACCCAGACCGAAATAATTTGGACCTCTGGAATTGCTCATGTAGGATGTGTCCCTAAAGTTTTTGACTGTAAGGATTTGGTCTCTTGGTGCGCCAATAAATATATTTCAGGATAAAGAATTATTCCACTGTGGTACCACTCTCTTGTTTCTTTGTCACCTCAGGTCTTTCACAAGATGTGAAGATTGTCGGAGCCAACATTGACATTCAGAGGAGAAGACTCCAAGCAGTTCCTAAAAAATCATAATAATGGGTTGGACCTCTTGCCCAATTTCTTGGAAGACCCAATGGCAGTTCTTGAATATATCACAAGATTCCAGGTTAGTTCATTTAGAAATCCATTCCGGGAAATTGCATGGTCATTTACAAGAATAATGGGATAGGAATCCACAGCAAGTATTTCCCGCATGGTTCTTTATATTTTTTATTTCACAGTTTAGGAACAAGCCATTTTTTATTGGGGGAAGATAATTTCCATTGAAATCTGTTCCCAATTGTCAAGCTTCAAAAAGGAGAAGAAGTTTTATATGTCATCCTACTCGTTTTTCCCAATAGCGCATTGTTGTCCATCTCCAAAATTGTTTGTGTCCAAGAAGGTAAACTGGGAATTCGACCCAGTAACCTTTTGGTACCATGCCTTGTGGAGGCACAAGGCATCCCACTGTTTTTACGAGGTTTTTAATTACTTTGTCTCTGTTTTCAAAGTTTTATTATTAGGAAATCATGCTCCCCGCATGTCTGACCAGGCAACTAAGTTTTTGGATAGGAGGGGGGCACTTGAACAAATGGAAAACTACAGTGTGATAATGATTTTTGGCTCCAAGGAAAATCCTTCTTTCCTTCCATGTCACATTACAGACATAATGTTTGTTACAGAAATAGAAAGGAAATACAACTATTGGTTGCATATATTCCATGAGAAGAGAAAAAAACAGTTCATTCCTCTGCCTTGGAAAGTCGAGGACTTCGTTTTGAGGAACGTCAACAAAATTGACAAATTCGCAGCCCATTTCAACAACTTGAACCTAAGATATGTTGAAAGGATAAGAGGGTTCGACCCCAATGGAATTTTTTTAGAACATTTAATTGTAGTTGGCTTCAATAATTATTTTTTCCAGAGATGCTTGAGCGAAAACAGAGACACTGACGAAAACACTCTTGCTTCTGACGTCGGTGACCTAGAGACATTGCAAAGCACCACTGAATTATACAAGCAACATGGAAATGACCCTGGTGAGAAGAGTTTTCAATACCCAGATACCACTCCCAAGAGAACGACATCTCGGAGCATCGCTCCAATGACCCACCCCAGTAAGAAAGCAACCCAGAATTCTTCAATCAGAGGAGGATATAACGACCCTCCTAGTGCTAAAATTGATAGTTCTCACAATATTCCCATGAATAAGAAGAGAAAAAAAATTGTACGGCAAGCGGAAGAACCCAAAATTGAGAATGAGAACATGGAATTTGAGACTGATCTGGATAGCATATTCCGCAACCTTGATCAGCCCGAGGACGCGATCCAGCATAGTCTCCCAATGGAAATAGCTGAGACTGAAATTTTTGATGAAGATGAATCCTTCATATTCCAGAGCACTATTTTTGACAGTGAGTCTAAAAATTTAATTATTGAAAAGAGAGATGTAAAAAATAAGACAAGGAAATCTCGTTCAGAGATTAGCCTTGGGAACATGCGGTTGTCCCTAATCTCTTGACTTCACCAAGAAACCAGATATGTTCTTGATGATTCCATTGGAGGCATTGAGGCCGAGAATGCCAAACTGAAGGACCAAGTCAAGGAATTGGAGGAAGCTTTTATTCCTATTCCATTGCTTGTTGGTCCTTTAGAAATAGCCATGCATGTCACCCCTGCATCCAATTTAAAAGGATCCTACAGCCTCCTCGCATCGTGTAGAGTCTATGTGGAGAAGAATATCAAGAAAAAAATGGAGCTGATTACTGAGGCCTGGGAAACATCACAAAGTATGGCTTCCCTTGGAACGATGGCACATGCTTTGCACAAACATTTGCAGGCGGATTTTAAAAATGAAGAATGTTTCTATTTAGACACGATCATCCCTTTTGGCATCCATGTCAACAACATGACTGATACGAGAAGAAGACAAGAAGATCTCCCCTCCCAAAACTGGACCACTCAATTAAATGCATGCTGGAAAGAGAAAGTGAAGAACCTGCATNGTACCAATGAGGTCCATGACCCCAACTTAATCGTCAACCCCTTGCCCTTAACTAAGCAAGCCTTCGATAAACAATTTGATATTTTTAAGGGTTTGTCTTTAGAAAAGTTTTACAACATCCTTGAATATGGTGAAGATGACGTGGACAATTGGCTAGTTGACTATTCGGTACAAAATGAATAAATTGACCAAGCTCTGCATAATCTTTCTATCAATCTAAGGGAATTAGAAAAGAAACTTTTCAACATAAAAAACCAGGATGAGATCAATGTGGCCCCCTTGAGAAGCTACATTGAAGAATGGGTCGAAAGGGAAATGGAGCATTTCATCAATGAAGGGAAATAGGCAGTTGGCACGATTCCAATAGTCGTTGACGACAACAATAGAAAGGAATCAACAAGAAAATATAAAAAGGGGTGATATGTACCATCACTGTAAGTCTATACTGATCACATACTGCTTTGTTTATCAATCCAGTTATTCCACCATTTTAAATAGAAATTTCTAGCCAAAGACTGACACCTTTCAATTTCTTATTTTCAGGTCTTACTCTCTACCATCGCCCACTTCTTTTTTCCACGGTCCTATTTCTTGTACATATTTCTCTTATGGTTCGTGGGAGCCCCAATGCTAGTCTATATGACAAACGCTTTTAAATTTCCAAGAATGTGTAACAGACAATATTATTTTTTGATATATTTCAAATAAAACTATTTTTATCTCCTTTTATATTTATGTGCTCATAATTTTTTATCTTCAACTACATTGAATGTCAAGAAAATGTGTTTATTTAATTTTAATATAACTTTATATGTGTCTTGTGTGTTTTATCTTTTTCTCATGCATATGTTTTTCTCCTGCTATGCATATAACTTTATTTGTCCTGGCACATATAGAGACACACAAGCCATATGATATATGAAAATTGTACTTAACTCTAACCAGTTGGAAGTATACATAAATCATTATGAATGAGTTTCATAAATACATTGAAGAGATAAAACATGCAAGGTAGAAATAAAAGCAAGATGGATTATATACTTTCAAAAACTAAATGGTTTCAATGCCAGAATTTCTCTAGAGACCACGTGTCATTTCATGCATGCCACATGGATACCACCTGTGCTTCATGCTGCTTTCCATGTCTTCGTTGTAGTTTCCATTTGCCTCCGCTACTTTTTCCCCATCCCTATGCATTTATTCCCAATTCAACCCAGCAGGGACTGCACTATCATGCAACACATGTTACATTAGTGGAAACATTATCTCCAACATAATATTCTGTGGGAACCATTAAAAACAACAACATAAAAACATTAAAAAAACCAAAATAAAGGAAACCCATCAATGTTCCCGTAAAGAAAAGGAAATATAGTAACAAGTTGTATTAATTATTCTTTAACATTAACCATCCTCCCTTCCACATTATTTTCAATCACTACTTCTATTTAATTTTATCATTTTAAGATATTATAACTTATTTGTTAATTTTAATAACTTTATTTTTATTAGTCCCTATATGAGGGTCTATGGCGATGAGTCGAGGGGTTGACCCCATATTAGTTGATAGTTTGACTTTAAATTTTTTAATATTTTCAATGTTAAACATAGGAGGAGTGGAATAATAATTTTTATTTAAATTAAAAATTTTAATTTTCAGCGATTTCATTGGACCTTGGATTTGAGGCGTTATTGGCCCGGTGGAGGTAGGAAATCAAAGTTATGGTTTAGGCTTTGGATAAATTTTCTACCTTCTGAGTTTTTTGGTCGAAATCAGGCGATGTAAATTTGGACAAAATCACTCTTTTTTGTTGTTTAAATTGTATTTTTGAATGCATAAATGGATTCAGCATGATGAAAAACCCCTAGAACACTTGGATTATACAAACTTAGCCACTCAAATCTGTAGATCCAACCATTCATCACCGGATTTCGGGAAAAATCAAATGGAAAAAGTTGCCAGAAAACCTCAAAAAGGTAGAACGACTGCTATGGTTTATTCTATTGTCATTCTATTGTCGAGGCTCGAGGAGTTTTAATGGAATTTGGTTCACCTTTGATGGCGTTGTACATATTGGGTCGTGTTTTTGACATGTTTCTAATCAATGAACTGCAGCTTACATGGTAAGCATTAAATTTTTTAATGAGCAAAGTCACTACATGGGTTGGCTCAGGGTACTGGGTTTAAGGCTCTAGCTTCTTCAGGAAGCTTTTGGTAGTATTTAAGTAGAGAGTTGTGATAGCCTGTCGGGCACCTGCAAATCAATGAATTTGCACAATACTTTAATGACTTCCACCTGCCACTCCAGAGGTTGAAAAGGACATCATCGGCCAGCTTCCAATACATACAGTCCAATTAATAACTCAAAGTACATAACATTTTATTTAAACTAAAATAAGTCGAGTTCTCTGTGGATTGCTTCGTCTAATGTTTTGTGGGATTTATCACATAAGCATAATAAATGATAGTTTGAGGTTACAGAGGTATTTCTTACGTATTAAGTGTAGTGAATGTATATGTAGTGAATGTATATGTAGTTTTGTATATTCATAGTTACATGTTCCTATTAGCACAACTTTGATGTTCATTTCGACGATCAAACTAACGTCGTCGAGAGACAGTTGAGGTGAATTTTGATGTTTAGTACTAAGTTTAATAACTTGTTTGCCTTAGTGGGTGTGATCCATATTACATCTTAGATAGATAATCAATTTGTTCATCTGTGTAAATCTTTGTGTTAGGATTTACAGGTGTGTTGGAAGCGTCATGTAGAGAGTATACTTGTTCATTGTATAGGGAAAGTTTCATTTTAGAATGAAATTCGCTGAGAATTTTGGAGTATGAACCTCTGGTCATTGATTCAATTGATTTTTGTGGCATCGAGAGTCGATTCCACGAAGCTCTAGAATGTAGAGACGATGTTAGGTCTAGTTCGTTGCATCACATAAGGAAGCTCAAGCCAACATGACCGCCCTTGTTGTCTTCTCTATGTCGACGCTCTGAATTCAAAAAAAAAATCCACTTCTTTCCTTCAGTGCCCTAAGCGAGGAAACCTAAAATTTAAGCAAAAATCCTCACTGATCAAATTTCTCATGATTCCTTTTCACCATAAGAGGCCTTGTATATGATTTATCCTGGATGATGCGGCGAATTTTATTTTTGTGTAAATTTAATGAACTAAAATTTATAAGTTCTAAGTTGTATTAAGATTTTTGAGGGCTTTAAGTTGGTTTATAAAATTAGTTTGCTACTTTTTTTTCAGATTTTAATGTTTAATAACTTTTGTAACCATGTTGTTAGGAAAATATGTCATTTTAGGAACATTGACAAGTATATCAACAAGACCATCAACATAACCATTTTATTATTATTTTTACACATTTGCATTTCTATTACAAAGAAATATAATTCAAATTTTTGAAAGAGTTTAAAACAATACAAAGTTTACAAAGTTTAATGATAATATATGGTTTTTTTATTATGACTTTTTATAAATAAATTTATTTTCATTTTTAACATAATAATTTCTATTTATGTTAAATAATTTGGTTTTATTATAGTTTTAAATTATGATATATTTAAAAGCTTATTTAAATTTTATGGCATGCATCTTTTTTACAATGTCTTAAGAGTTCTTGAATCGAAGCAACAAAATTTATTAATGAGAGTATGACTTACACACATTTCTAAATTTTTACAATTAGCATTTGATTCTTTAGAGTATGATTTGGAGGATGGACATTTTTTTTTTGGTAAGTTAGTAATTGTATTAAAACCTTCGAATCAAAAAAATTACAACTGTCATGCTAGCATAGGAGGTTGTGGCAGCATTGCCCTAGTGGGAAATAAATGTTGCCACCTGGCTGAAAATACATAACGTCCATGCAAAACTTGCAGATTTATAAGAGACAGGGATCTTATGTGCCATGCAGGGCCAAAATTTTGTATGCTAGACTGAACAAGCCCAACCCAAAAGGTTGGACTTATGCTAAGACTAAAAGATCCTAAAACTATGGAGCTGCGCAGGGAAAAAACCTTGTGAAATATACTAGCTGAAATCATAAAAAACATAGGAAACCTGAGCCAGAAGGAACTAGCCAATGTCGGGGTCGAGCCTCTGCTCCGAGAAAACCTCATGCATATGTATGGTGTCTCTGTCTGAGATAGCCTGCCTGAGGTCCTGAAGGAAATTCATCAGAAGCTCCACTTGGCACCACCACTCTGTTTCCTTGTGTTGCATCTCATTGAAGAGGCCCTTGATGTCCTCGATTCCTCGCTTGATAATGTCCAAAGACTCCTCGAGCACATCTCTTTATGTGCAGCGGGAGAAAAAGGTAGAGAGTGGAGGAGGAGGAGGTGATTCGGAGGAGGAATCTGGGGAGTTGGAGCAAGGAGTGGGGGAGGACAAAGAGGAGAGAGGAGTTGAGGTGACAGNGAGGGGGAGGTGGGGGCTAGCGGGGCAGGGGGGGGACGTACTGAGCCTAGGAGAGAAACCGAGGGATTTTCCATGACTTTTGAACCATTCGACATGGAAAACATAAGGATTTGACAGCGGGGACAAGTCTGGAGTGGTGTCTCGAGGAGGCAGAGCAGAGGTGAAGGAGGAAGTGGGAGCGACAATAGGCTTCGGGATAGAGACAATCTCAGGTTCTGGAGAGCTTGGATGAGCCTTTTGGCCTCGACCTATCAGTTCCCTACCTCTAGCAACATACCAGGTCGCGCCCCTCTTCGACTTTCTCCTGGGTCGAGGCATCGAGAGAGCCACCTGAAACCGGATGAGGAGTGCATGAGAAAAGTGATACATGTTTCTCGAAGAGCTCGAGACCAGCAAAAAGCAGCAACAAATATTAACCATAAGAGAGGTTATGGGTGTCGAGGGCTGAGTGAACTGCAAAATCTTGAGCCAAAGTAGAAATACGGGACCAAAATCTGGGGGATACCAAAGCTATAGAGGCCAAGGGCTTGAATGAGCCTTGTCACTCCATAACACAGGCCTAAAATCACCATGCCAAGACGTGTGATGGGACTTTGACTACGTCCTGCCCATTACCATAAACATTCCCATGAGAAGAGGCGCCAAGAAGTTACACCAATCCTGAGTCAAGTGAATTTCGAGGAGCGACGGCTGAGGTTTTAAATACATGAGGTGATGGTGGAGGAAGAGTGCACCTAAGCTGGTGCGAGGTGGCAAGAGACTAGGCCAGGTGTCCTCTCCACCGGATGTCTACCCGTTGTGTCTGTAAACAGACACGACCTTCTAATTTTTTATATTTACCATTTGATTCTTTAGAGTATGATTTGGAAGATGGAGTTTTCTGGCATTATTTTTGATTTGTTGGTACTATATCATCTATCATTCTCTAGCTATTGCACATCCTCCAAATCCAACCATAAACCATTTCCTTATGTTTTCCTTGTTTGTGTTCTATCAAAATCAACATGCAACGCCCTGTGCAACTATTCAGGCTATAAACTGAGTTGTTGTCAAGGCTAATGCCATAGTTATAAAAGAATTTCTCTTTTCAAAGCCTTCACATCATGAAGACGACTAAAATGGCTAGAATTTTTTTTTATATTGTGAGTTTTTTAATATTTTCATGTGCATCGACAAATACAGCTGGAGTACTAGAACTAAACTTCTATGAAGAGACCTACTACGGAGTTTCTAATGTAGTAGAAGTAGTTGGAGAGTACATATCCAAAGCCCCAACTCTGCTCGCTCCTCTTCTCATAATGCATTTTTATCACTGCTTTGTCAGAGTGAGTATATTTAAGCTTTCATCCCTACTTATGGTTGATTGAGACTAGAGCATAGAATTTACAGGCTCAATAGAATAGATTGATATTTTTGACAAGAACGTGAACTTGATTGGTGCAGGGTTGTGATGGATCAGTGCTCTTGAATTCAACAAAATCGAGAAAGGTAGAAAAGGGAGAGGATTTCAAGTCATCAAGGCAGACAAAGCTGTAGTGGAGAAGGTGTGTCTGGGAGTCATGTCATGGGCCAATATTCTTACACTAGTTGTTGTTCATATGGTAACACAAATCACTTAATAAATCCCTTGATTTATTTTCTTATTTAATCTTTTGCCCGATAGTCTTTAAGATGATATTTAATTCATGAACATATTAGTTGGGTGGACCATTCTAGAACGTTTCAAATGGACATAAAGATGGAGTGGTGTCCATTCAGAATGAAGTTGTTGCAAAAATTCCTCCTCCCAACGGAACTTTCTCGAAACTAAAATCAATATTTGCCAGCAACGGTCTTCATGTTAAGGATTTGGTTGTGTTGTCAGGTAATTCATCCACTACATTCCATACTCCACAGTTATTTATCTTCTAAGTTAAAAGGAGATTGAATTTAATTACTGCATCAAGATTTTTATATAGTTCGTTACTAGGTGCAGGCGGCCACACAATAGGGACCTCTCACTGCAACTCCTTTTGCAGCAGGATTTACAATTTTACAGGAAAAGGAGATATCGATTCGTCCCTGGATAAATCTTATGCAGCCCATCTCAAGATAAAATGCAAGCCAGGGGACAATAAGACGATAGTAGAGATGGATCTAGATAGCTTTCGAACATTTGACATGCATTATTACATGAATGTAAATAAAAATAGAGGCCTCTTTCAATCCGATGTTGCGCTTCTGACCAACAACAAGGCACAATCATATATCAATAAGGTCCATGTTATTTTTCATGGAAGACTCCATTTTTTTTGGCTTATATGTTTTGGACAGTGTTAGGTGGACATGGAGTGACAAACACATGTTCTTTAACAATTATCAATCAATATAATATTGTCACCATCACAATGCAATGCTACCATTCAGAACGATCCATTCACACATAGATTACGACACCATTTGCAATCTTCATCTCTGTCAAGAATAAAAGTGGTTATGAACCCTAAACATTACATACCCTTTGCAGCACCTAGTTTTATTATGCCGACAGACATCACTATTTTTTGGAATCAAAATAGAAAGGGGTAATGTTGCAAATAGTACATTTGCGGGATGGTTTTGGGAAGTCCATACTTGTATGACATGAAGACCATTTTCTATAGGGAACAAAACAAGTATCATATTTTTAAGGATGGGTGTAAAGACCGTCATTAAATTTAAACTACCATTGAATTAAAACGGAACCGTAAATTTGAAATTTACTCAAAATTTACTTAATCTAGCATATTCACTCCCATATTTCAATAAAAAAAAATAACAATTTACATAACAATTTGCATAATTTACATAACAATTTAAATACCTCGCTCTGATGCTGTCGCTCCCTTCGCTTGAACCTATCCGCAGCAGCTTGCTCCTTAAGACACCCCAAAACCAACCACCCTACCGACTAGTTCGCCTAGCCCTAGGACATCAATGGACGTCCTATCCCTCCGAGCCCAAAACCCCTCAACCCCGGTGCACTGTAAATCCCACTGTCAACTAACTATGTCCCAATACTCCCCA
>SNQJ01S0019519.1:23716-38855 GCA_010110895.2 Picea sitchensis | reverse complement strand
TCACGAGTCATGGTTTTGGTAGCCCGTGGTTTTAGAGCCCAAGGATTGCATGTAATGAAGCCTTTAAAAGGGTTTAGGATACTCCATTGAAATTAGCGTAGAGGTGAGGGGTGGAGGCTCACTTGTATGGCTTGGCTGAATTCGACCAAGGAAGTATATCTCTGTTGGTTATAGTGATGGAGATAAGGGATCTATATTGTGGGATCTTACTGCCTAGAAAATCATCATTAGAAGAGATATGTACATGGAACAATTATAAGTTGTTCAATATCACAAAGGGAGATTTTTTTGCAAACTCAAGGAATCATTGTATGGCCTGAGGTAACCAGGGAGTGGTACAAGATATTTGATTCCTTCATGGTGGGCCAAAGTTTCTTAAGAAGTGAGTATGATCATTGTTTTTACTTCAAAAGTTTCAATGAGATATTCATTATCTTGGTGTTATGTTGATGATATGCTTGTTGCAACCAAAGCATGGTTGAGATCAACAGGTTAAAGGCTCAATTGGCTAAGAATTTTGATGAAGAATCTAGGAACAACAAAATAAAATCTTGGGCATAGAAGTACACATAAAAATGGTAAGCTGTGGTTATCACAATAGAGGTTTGGTGAAGATATTGATGAGGTTCAGTATGAACATTGTGAAACCGATAAATATTACCTTTAGCTTTCCATTGTAAGTTTTCTTCTAGTTTATGAGCTAGCAGTAAAGAAGAAAAGGATTATATGTCTCCTATACCTTATACAAGTACAATAGGAAGGATGATGTCTCTCATGAAATGGTTAAATATTTCACATTTAGTTGGTGTTGTTCATGGACACATGGAAAAACCATGTAAAGAGCATGGAAATAGGTTCTTCAGTATCTTAAAAGCACAAGTATCACCTACAATGGTTGCAATGATTTAGCCTATGGTTATGTTGATTCAAAGGGAGAAGCTGTGGTGATCTTTGGCTTCTCTTGACTTGCATGAAAGGTGATGATTGATTCATTGGGAAAAGTATCCGGAAAATTGTTTTCAAGGTGGAGATTGTTGGGTGGTGACAACACACACCTTGCAGTTACATTTTCTTGGAAACACTTCGTGAGTTGCTCCATGAGACTTGTAAATTCATTTCTCCATTATTCACTGAAAAATAAAGGATCTCATTACCCCCTTTGTCGGTGTGTGATGTATGATGTGTTTATCTTTTCTATTTCTCTTTTTAATCCCAACAAACGAATGGGTGACTTCCAAAACCATGCAAAAATTTATCTAAACTAAACGCAAGTGAGAAGGCAGGTGCAGTTTTTAGCAGCGAAGATTCCACCCCCATGCAGTTCAGCTTAGTGGCACCTCTAAACTTGGTTGGAAGGATTCCACAATTGGCAGGCGGATAAAAATTTGGAGGGGATGCTAAAATAGCCGGCGCACCCAGATCTCAGATCCCGTTCAGATCAACGACCTCAAATCATTTCGGGGCTGCAACATGCTAGGGTGTTAAAAGGCTTTGAGCGGGCCGAAATCCTAACCACAGTTTTGCAGGGTGGCTACGTGGTGAGAAGTGGTGCATTTCGGACCCAAAAGCGGTGTGGGCCTAAACCACTTCACGCGGCCCTGAAATCACGTGCGCGTATGTTGTCGTATCAAACTGTGACAGGTGGTCGCCTGATAGTCGTCCCGCTGTGCTCCGATCCCGAGGAGGATTTAGTTAATGAAAAATGACCGGTAGATGAAACCTCAGCTCAGTCCGTAAATAGGAAGATTGAAAGCTATGGACGAGGAGATAGAACTGTCAGCCCGAGGTACCATGATGGACGATTTCTTCTTGTAGGCCCATACTGATCCAAGCTTGCGTCTAACACGAGGAAACACACACAGTCTGACAGAAGGATGCACAGATGTAAATCCTTGAATGGGATGGCCAGATCACACTCCTGACAGTTGTGGACTGATCTGAGTATAAATATACCAGTTCAAGATTTGGTTAAGGTCGTTGGATGGTTGAGTATAGTTCCCTATTTTGTAATATTTTGACAAACATAGTTATTCTCTGGTTTTGTATGAGACTTGAGACTTTCGCATTAATAGAAGTCGGTTTCTTTCAGCATCTTGTTTAATATTTGCTGAAACACTCATGCATGGAGGATCCAGACGAGGGTTGTAGTTGTATTGTAATGTAGGGTTGATTATAATGCTAATGTGACTTGTTTCAACAATTTTCTTTGTTACCTTGTTTCTTCTTATGCTGAAATGCTCATGCATGGAGGATCCAGACGAGTTTTTGTAGTCACATAGTAATGGAGGTTTGATTGTTATGCTATTGTGACATATTTCAGTGTCTGAAACTTGAGTTCAAGAGTGCTCTTGTGCCTGAGTTTTTCTTCACCAAGCTGCTTGAAGGTTGGATGCTCATGGCAGACTTGCCCACCTCTCTCACTAAGTCTTCCTTCTGCTCACCTTTAATCTTAAACCACTGACTGAAGTTAATGAGGACCTCATTTCCCCATGCATTGCTTGTCCAGTTCCTGTGTTAAAACGTTCTTGTACTGAGCTATGTCCATTTGACCTCCACTCATAAAACCTACCTCCACTAAAAATTTCTGATGGGTACTGCCTTATCCTCTCGCAATCTGAGGGTGACTCTCAGTGCTAACATTCATGGCGTTGTTTTCAGGGAACAAATTGAAGACGTTTACCTGGGAAAGAACGACAAAGAAATTCTGATTCTAAAGGTGCATCAGAAATCAGTACCTTGAAGATTGCAACTTGCACCTAACAAATCCACTATTTCAAGTGTGGCTCCTAAACGTAGACAAACGAGGTCTACTCCACAACTGCCTCTGGCAACACCTGAAGATGACCCATAAAATATTATCAAGAAAGGAAAGACCTCTCAAGAAGGGATTTCAACTCTTGTACCAGGTGATTCTGGTAATTTACATGATTCCTCTTTAAAAACTCCAATAGCTACATCTAATTCTCCTTTTATACCATCTGTTGGAGTTTCCAGAAGTTTAGATTTTGAAAGCTTTCCTGTTGAACTCCCCCCTTCTAGTCTTCATTTGGAAGGAGAAAGTTTTGACACCCCTGTTTCCCTTGATATTGTGAAGTGGTTTAGACCCAGGAGCTTAGAATATTTTCATACTTTGGGTTTTCCTACTCCTCATCCTATCAAAGTTGTTGTATCTAAAAAAGGATAAATTTTTTTTCCCTTGAACCCCATATCATTCTCCTCCAACACTCAACCGTTTCCCTTTTCCCCTAAAAACATAGCTGCAGTCCTACCTGTCCAAACTCCATCTCCCCCTTGTTATCCTACAATTCACATACCAATGGAAGGTGCTAATCTTCCTAGAAATAGGATGGATGCCATAATGGATGCTAGATACGCCCCTCTTGTTTTACCTCAGCCTATGAATTCTCTCCCAATAGGAGAATACCTTAAGTACATGCCCAAGTTCACAGGGGAGGAAGACATAATTGCAAAAGAACACCTTTTAGTTTTTTTTATAGTTATGCAGATAATCTTGTCATTGATAATGAAGATGTATAAATGAGAGTTTTTGTTCAAAGCCTTGATGGTGAGGCAATAAAATGGTTTAGGGGTTTGACCTCTAGATCTATTGATGGGATTGAAGCTCTAGATGATTCATTCTTGAGGCATTGGGGGGATAAAAAAGATTTTCTTTATTATATTACAGAATTTGGGTCACTTAAAAGGAAAGAGGGGGAATCTGTTTCAAACTTCTCAAAAAGGTTTAATAAAATGTACAATAATATTCCCATTGAAATAAAGCCTACATAAACCTCTGCCAAGATTACTTATGCTAGTGCTTTTGACCCCGAGTTTTGCCTCCTGTTGAGAGAAAGAAGAGCTACCTCTTTAGCTCACATGCAAGATGCAACCCTTGAAGCAGAATCTAATATATTGGTAGCTGAAGAAATTAGGAGTAAATCTGATAGAGATATACGAAAATGTAGGTCTGAAGCCTCAACCTTTGATTCCTTTAATGTCCACCATCAAGTGGATGAATTGACAAAACTAGTAAAATCACTTTCTGCAAAAGTGGAGAAATTGAAATTTGAAGGAAAGAAGAGCTATAGAAACCCCCATAATGCTGATAATAGGGGTAATTTTAGAAGACCCAATAATGCCCCTCAGATCATCCAAATAGATCAAAGAAATAGGGATAGGGATGATAAAAAAATCCAAGCCCATCTCCAAAATAACCTTGTTACCGATGAAGAAGGAGAGGAAGAAGATGCTGATCCTGAAATCCATTTTCTTGGTGACACCTCCTCATCTCCTCATTTAACCCAATCTTCATATGAAGAGTCTATCATGGGTGGCCAACTAAATGAGCTAAGCAAAGGGGAAAGGATTAGTGACAATCCAAATAGATACAACCTCAGGTCCAAGAAGAAAGAGGGAAATCCTGGCATTCCTGATCAGCCTACTAGAACAGAGCATCATGTTAAGAGTGTGGCAGCTAGAAACAGAGAAAAAGAGGCACAAAACCCCCAAGATGTGGTTAAGATCCCTACCCCAGAAGTTAAGGAGATTCCGAAGCCTCCCTCCTCTTTTAGCTTTGAGAATGAGATTAAAAAGATTAAAATCCCTGTACCTTTTTTAGAGCTAGTTAAGAATGAGGATTTCAAAAGGTACCTTTCCAAAATGTTTAAGCCTGAACCTTCATCTCATCCCACAGACTCAGTCAACCTCCAAGATGNCTTTGAGAATGAGATTAAAAAGATTAAAATCCCTGTACCTTTTTTAGAGCTAGTTAAGAATGAGGATTTCAAAAGGTACCTTTCCAAAATGTTTAAGCCTGAACCTTCATCTCATCCCACAGACTCAGTCAACCTCCAAGATGAAAAAACAACTGTCATACTAGAACCTTTGGTAGAGGATAGGGATGACTCCTCCCCTCCTTTCTATACATCATTGAACATTCATGATAAAGTGCTGCACAGCTGTTTGATGGATTCATGGGCATCTGATAATCTCATGCCTAAGACTGTCATGGATGAGCTTGGGTTGGAGGTTACAAAAACCTACCATGACCTATACTCATTTGATTCCAGGAAGGTGAAGTGTCTTAGGGTTATCAAAGACCTGGTTGCTTCCTTATTCCAGTTGCCAATGAAAAATGTGGTCATGGATATTGTGGTGGTTGATGCCCCCCCTAAGTTTGGGATGCTCTTGTCTAGATCTTGGATCAAAATACTAGGGGGAACTTTTCAGATGGATCTTTCATACGCCACCATTCTTGTGTTTGGGGGGGAACATAGAAGGCTTTACAGGGAAGCACAACTTGATTACATTATCAGTGATGAAGCAAATCCTACCAACCACCCCATTTTTGCAGTTAATACTGATTTAGGAACTAGTATGCTACAACTCACCGATGCTCCTCAAACACCTATTGAAATTAGAAAGCAGCCTATTACCTCCTGTGAAAATCCTCCTCCCAATACCTCTGCTTGGAAGATGTTTTTTGATGGAGCCTCTTCTAGGGAGAGTGCTAGTGCTGGGGTAGTCTTCATTTCCCCTACCCATGAGACCATATCTCTATCTTACAAACTTGAATTTGAAGCAACAAACAATGTGGCAGAATATGAGGCTCTTGTTTTGGGTTTGAGAGCTTCCAAAGACATGAAGATTGAGGAGCTAGAAGCATTTGGAGATGTTGAGTTGATTGTTCATCAAGTCAGAAATCGATATCAGGCTAAGCACCCCAGGTTAAGGGCCTACATAAATGAAGTCTGGGATCTTGTTGATAGTTTCTTCTTGGCTTTTAATATCTCATTTGTTCCAAGAGAGGAGAACACTATGGTAGATTCCTTGGCTATTTCAACAAGTAAGTTCAAGGTTCCTTTACCCCCCAAACTCAAGTACGAGGTGGAAGTAAAATACATACCCTCTATTCTTGACAATGCCAAACATTGGAAGGTTTTTGAGGATGATCTTGAGATAAAAAAGTTTCTTGAGACTGTGGATGAATTCTCTGCTTTACAGATTGATCAAGATCAAGATACTGAAGAAATCCCTCATGCTGATATTTTTCTGAATAAAATTGTTGACCATCATATTGTTCAGTTACCCAATAACCATATTCCAAAAGAATTTGTCCCCTTGAAGAGATTGTTTGATAGAAATGATGTTGCTGTAAAGATTAAAAGTTCAAATGAAGATGCTGATGTGACTAAATGCAATTTAGGAATAGAAGAGGATCCAAAGTTTGTTAAATTGTCTAGCAGTTTGTCAAAGGAACAAAGGGCTGAGTATGCCAATCTTTTAAAAGAGTTTGCATATGTGTTTTCCTGGAAATATGAAGATCTAAGGACATATGACACAAACATTATTGAGCATAAGATCCCTTTGAAAGAAGAGACCAAGCCATTTAGGAAGAAACTCAAATAGATAAATCCCATGTTGCTTCCTATTATGGAAAAAGAAGTGAAAAAGCTGTTGGATGCCCAGATCATCATCCCTTTGAGATATTCAGAATGGGTGGCTAACTTGGTGCCTGTGAGGAAGAAAAATGGGGAAATCAAGTTATGTGTTGATTTCAGGAATTTGAACAGGAGCTCCAAAAACGATAACTACCCTTTGCCAAAAATGGAGCACATTTTGCAGAGAGTGACTGGTTCATCTACGATGTCTATGATTGATGGCTTCTCTAGCTATAATCAGATTTCTATCCTGCCTGAAGATAGAGAGAAGACAACCTTCACTACTCCTTGGGGAACATTCATGTATGCTAAAATGCCCTTTGGATTGATGAATGCAGAAGCAACTTTTCAACGAGCCATAGACATCGCCTTCATTGGAGAGAAAGACAAATTTGTAGTCATCGATCTAGATGACATTACAGTGTTCTTGAAGTCTGACAAAGAGCATTGTCATCATTTGAAGAAGGTCTTCTTAACATGCAGAAGGTTTGGTCTCTCCCTCAATCCTAAGAAATATTTGTTTGCTATGAAGGAGGGAAAATTATTGGGGCATATTGTGTCAGTAGAAGGGGTAAGAATTGATCCAAGCAGAGTAGAGGCCATCCAATCTTTATCTTTATCCAGATCCAAGAAAGAGGTTCAGTCTTTCTTGGGTAACATCAATTTTCTAAGAAGGTTCATCTCTAATTTCACTGAGTTGGTTATGCACATTACATCCATGCTTAGAAAAGGAAGCGAGGTGAAATGGACTGCTGAATACAAAAATTATTTTGGCCAAATAAAAAGGGCTTTGACTGAAGCACCTGTGCTCATCAGCCCTGAATATTCTAAGGAATTTCTGATATTTTCTTTTGCCTTATCTGATACATTGGTTGCTGTTATGCTACAAAAAAATACAGAGGGGTTAGAACATCCTATTACCTTTTTCAGCAGAGCATTGAGGGATGCAGAAATGAGATATGATATCATGGAGAAGCAGGCATATGATTTGGTCAAAGCCCTCAAGGCTTTCAGAATATATGTTCTGCATTCAAAGATTGTTGCATATGTTTCCTCAGCCTCAGTAAAAGAGATATTGATCCAGCCTGACATATATGGGAAGAGAAGCAAATGAATTACTAAAATTCTGGAATTTGACCTTGAAATGAAACCCACTCAATTGGTGAAAGGCCAAGGTTTAGCCAGATTGTTGGCTGAATAAAACTGCAAGGATTTAGGGGTTAATTTCATGAACATAAACTCAGAAAACCAACAAGGTGAGATTGTTGATAAAGACTCTCATGTCAGCCTCAATTTGACAGAATGCACCTAGTACGAGGACAACATATATTTTCTGCAGAATTTGCGGCCTCCTGATGGCTTGGAAAAGAACAAAGTGAGAGCTTTGGAACTCAAAGCAATCAAATATTGTCTCATTGATCAAGTTTTGTATTGGAAAGATCATCTTGGATTTCTTTTGAGATGTCTAGATCCACACGAAGCCCAAAGAACCATAGCTGATTTTCATGACAACTTATGTGGGGGACATCATTTTTGGAGGACAACTTAGCTGATTTTACTGATGTTTGTGCGAAGATTAGAGCTTGTGTCAAATGCCAAAAGTTTTCTGGAAAGAAAAAACTCAAATCTTTGCCTTTGAAACCTGTAGTGGTTTCTGGACCTTTTCAATAGTGGGGTCTTGACTTCATCGGGGAAATCCACCCAGCCTCAAGTGGTCAACACAGGTGGATTTTGACTACCACTGATTATTTCACCAAATGGATATAATCCATCTGTACAAGGAGTGCCTCCCACAAGGTAATCATCAACTTCCTTGAAGATATCGTGGCCAGATTTGGTTGTCCAAGCAGGATTGTTACTGACAATGCTGCCTCCTTCAAAGCTAAACCATTAATCAAGTTCTATGAGCAGTATGGGATTATATTAATCCATTCTACTCCTTACTACCCCCAAGGAAATGGTTTAACAGAGTCCTCTAACAAGAACCTCATAAATATCATCAAAAATTGTTAGAAGACAATAAAAAAACATGGGACTCAAAGCTGAAATTTGCATTATGGGCTGACAGAGTTACAACAAAGAGGTCACTGGGTGTTCCCCATTTTCAACTTGTATATGGGGTTGAGGCTATTTTTCCTACTCAACTTGCCTTGCCTGTGAAAAAATTCCTCCAGGACTACCAAAGAGAACCTGATGATATGGTCAGGAGGATACAACAGCTAAAGCTCAGGATCACCAACAGAAAATAAAACAAGCCTTTGACAAGAGGGCAAGCAAGGAATATTTTCAGCTGGGATATCTGGTGCTCAAGTGGGATGCCCCTAAGAAAGACACAGGCAAACATGGTAAATTCAAAGCCTTATGGATTGGTCTTTTCAATATTTCTGAAGTATTTTCAAATAACACCTATAAGTTGCAGAGCTTGGAGGATTCTGAAGTTTTTGGTGGCCCTATCAATGGGCACTTTATGAAGAAATATTTTGTTTAAGCCATGATTGGCTTTCCACCATTGTAATTACCACTTTCTTGTTATTTTCGGTATTAATAAGTGACTCCATAATCCAAAAGCTAAGGCACTGGATCTGCATGTTCTTGGCAGCTCGCAGGGAGCATGTCATCCCCTGTGGAGCCAAATGTTATCACATAAAATTGTCCATAGTCACGAGTGACATCCATGAATGCAGGCGAGCAGGCAGGTGCAGTTTTCAACAGTGAAGATCCCCCCTGTGCAGTTCAGTCTAGCGCCACCTCTAAACGCGGTTGGAAGGATTCCACAATTGGCATGCAGATAAAACTTTGGCGGGGGCACTAAAATAGACGATGCACCTAGATATCATATCCCGTTCATATCAACGACCTCAAATCATTTCAGGGCCCCAACATGCTCAGGTGTTAAAAGGCCTTGGGCACACCGAAATCCTAACCACGGTTTCATGGGGTGACTATGTGGCGAGAAGCAGTGCATGTCGAGCCCAAAAGCGGTGTGGGCCTAAACCGCTTCCCGCGGCCTTGAAATCACGTGCGTGTAAGTTGTCGTATCCAACAGTGACAGGTGGCCGCCCGATAGTCGTCCTGCTATGCTCCGATCCCGAGAAGGATTCAGTTAATGAAAAATGACTGGTAGATGAAACCTTAACTCAGTCCATAAATAGGAAGATTGAAAGCTATGGTCGAGGAGATATAACTGTGAGCCCGAGGTACCACGATGGACGGTTTCTTCTTGCAGGCCCATACTGATCTGAGCTTGCATTTGACAAGGGGAAACATGCACAGTCTGACAGAAGGATGCACAGACGTAGAGCCTTGAATGGGATGGCCAGATCACACTCCTGACAGTTGTGGACAGATCTGAGTATAAATAGATTAGTTCAAGATTTTGTTAAGATCGTCGAATGGTCGAGCAAAGCTCCCTATTTTGTAATATTTTGATAACATAAATGTTCTCTGGTTTTGTATGAGACTTGAAACTTTCACATTAATAGAAGTCAATTTCTTTCACCATCTTGTTTAATCTTTGCTGAAACACTCGTGCATGGAGGATCCAAATGAGGGTTGTAGTTGTATTGTAATGTAGGGTTGATTATAATGTTGGTGTGACCTGTTTCAACAATTTTCTTTGTTACCTTGTTTCTTCTTATGCTGAAATGTTCATGCATGGAGGATCTAGACGAGTTGTTGTAGTCACATAGTAATGGAGGTTTGATTGTTATGCTGGTGTGACATATTTCAGTGTCTGAAACTTGAGTTCAAGAGTGCTCTTGTGCCTGAGTTTTTCTTCACTAAGCTACTTGAAGGTCGGATGCTCATGGCAGACTTGCCCACCTCTCTCACTAAGTCTTCCTTCTGCTCACCTTTAATCTTAAACCACTGACTAAAGTTAATGAGGACCTCATTTCCCTATGCATTGCTTGTCCAATTCCTATGTTAAAACGTTCTTGTATTGAGCTATGTCCATTTGACCTCCACTCATAAAACCTACCTCCACCAAACATTTTTGATGGGTACTTGGCTTATCCTCTCGCAATCTGAGGGTGACTCTCAGTGCTGACACTTTGTATTCATAAAATGAATGAGAAAGTGTAAGGTAAGAATCTGGTGCCCTGCCCTGTTGAGCGGACCTCAGATATTTCCACCGATCCATCTCCCTCATATTCTTCTTTGTTATTGTTGGCACACAGGGGCAGACCCAGGGTTCAATGCTTCAATAGCGCACCAACAAAACTCTAACTACCGGCCCTTTTGGCAACACCTGCGAAGTAGATGAAGTCTCACCCGAGGTAGAGGCAGGGGTGGTTGCAGGACTCAGATGTCTGCAACCTTAGCTGGGACATAGATCTGTGATTGTAACACCTTAGCAGAGCACTTAGCAGTTATAGTTCATTAATATCCAACCTTAGTTTACAACACAGATAACCCTAACAACAGATCAACGCAGTATTCACACAGATCCAATATATTCAAGCACTAAGCATATCAACACAGATAAGATCTAGCATCTTATTCATATCATTAGGTACTAAGCTATCATATCAGACTTATCTAACATACACCAGTGCACTAAGCATTAATCATATGAACAAAGAAACAACCATAATGCACAAAACAACCACAACACAGGATATATGTGGTTCACCCCAGCCTGGGGCTACGCCCACCAACTCTTCTTCTCTTTTATTGCCTTCTGTCAATCTTCTACATGCACAAAGCCATGAGACTTTACTCCGCATAGGACAAGAGATCTGCACGCACTTCGCTAGATCCTCCTTCCCCGAGTTACAACGCAAAGCCTTTCCACAGTCCCTTACAATCACTTGCACTCAGCTCTGCAAGTTCTCGGCATAGCATGCACAAAGCATTTACAAGTTGCACTTAGCACTTAGCAAGGACCAAAAACCTCTTCTTTTCTAAAAACCTCTCTTCCTCTTCTTACATCGCCTACACTTCTATTTATACATTACAAAAGGGGCCTAAACATGGGTAAACCCATGGGCGGACATCCCCATACCCGTTACATAGCCCAAAACCCAAAAAACCCTAAACAAGGGGCCGAGATCCAACGATCTCTGCTTCGACTTGAGCTCCGCCTTCGACAACCTGTTGAAATCCCAAAATAGGTCAATCATGACTAAGGATTCTCAAAACTTGGTCAAGGGCCAACAATTATCACCATGAAGATGCTACATTGTTAGCATGCCGAAAACCTATCAAAGGAGATGATGTGAGTGGTGTGTGGCATCCATCAAATGGAAAAATACATGAATTGAGTGTGCTACTGCAACCTCGGACTATGGATTAGAAGTAAAGCCAAAAAATCTGGGCTATGAGATAAGGTACGAAAGAAGAGCCATATATACCTAGAACGCTAACAGCCTGACGGTTCACCACAACAACCAAACCACGAATTCGACATTCACCAGAACAGGGATAACCCTATAACTCGAATTGGACTAAACACTACACTCTTGAATAATAATCTTTCAGCCTACCTCTCGTACAAGATTGGAAATGAATTTTCAGGCAAAAACTGACAAAACTATTTGGATTATATATATATATATACCTACGACGTTGAGATCTCGAGCGTTCACCACAGCAACCAAAGCAAGAACTCGGCGTTCACTAGAACATAGATAACTCTTCGCAGCATTGAACGCAGGGAACGCAGGGACATAAAAACACGACACCAGATAATTCCTCAGCAACAGATTCATGTCAGCAAAAGATTCATTCATTGATTCATGTCAGCAAAAGATTGGAATCCTCTCTGCCCATCTGTTCTCGTAAGAAAGACCAAAGGGAAAGAAAAACTCGAAGACGATTAAACTCCTGTATCACTCATGGTCTCTCTGGTTGCATGGCTTACGGCCATTGACCCACTATTGCATAATTCGTTTTGAGTCCTCCCACCCATCGTTGAATTTTACACTTTGCATTTAGGTTATGGCTTCAGGGTGGTTTGCAGAGGTGGGTTAGAATTTAAAAATAAATAACAGTAACAGCAGATAGAGAAGAATAACTTAGGCATCTTATGTATGTGTTATATGTTGTCCCCACCTCCGGACAGATTGAGGTAGTCATTGAGTGGAAGTGAAAGAAATTGATAGCTTAGCTTTGAATGCAGAGTACTGCCATAATGTAACCCTATTATTTCCTTCTCTGCTCTAACTTGTAATACCCGCATATTGGCAGTTGGGTGTGCTGTGATCTGGCCGGGTTTTTAATACCAGTGCAAGTTTTGTATGATTTTATTTGAAAATTCATAATGCCTCTCAATCTGGAATCAGTTAATTCTGTAGTAAGAGGGTCATTTTCATGTTACGAATTTGAGAGTAATCTGTTAATATAGGCAATGATCAGAATTTTATCACGCTTCAAGTTTTGTTGGGTTTTGCTTCATTCTCAATCTACCTAAATCTTTAAAACATGTTGTCAGATTTCACATACGGAAAGAATTTGTTACATGAGTAGACTGCTCTCAAAGTATGATCTATCAATAGTTTTGTGATCACAATGATTTCCAAGATCCTTATGTGCACAGCGGTGCTAGCAGCAACTGTTGCAGTTATCCTTCTCTCTGTATTGACACCAGGTGGTCAAACTCATCGTGATCACCATCCCCAGGAGCCCAAGCCGATCCGCCAGCCCAACAACAACGTCCTCTCTTTATACATTCAGCCGGGATCTAATGGTCTTAATAGTATTGCAGAGAGCCAGATTATTGTGTTCGACCAACCGGTGACAGAGGCTCCCCACAACACTTCTCCGGTGGTGGGAAGAGCGCAGGGCTTCATGCTGCTCTCCGCTTTTAATGTTCTCGATCTGAATCTTAATTCTTCTGAATACAAGGGCACTCTGAGTATTCGAGGTCAACAGAAGAAGAAGCTGCATGCTGATGATGACCATGATAACACCAGCAACAGGGAAGAGTTCGCCGTCGTAGGAGGCACCGGACACTTTGCTTTCGCTACTGGTTTTGCTGTTTTCACTTCCCTCAAGGTCAATCTCAATCCCGCCGCCACCAGTATTGGTGGTGCCGCTTCCAACCCTCTATATCATGTCAAGCTCCACCTGGGCTTACGCCGCTGAGCAATATTAGAAAATGCTAAATTACAGTAAGAATTATAACAATTTACATTTAGAGTTCTGATGTCTTTTTATTTAAGTGTCAATTTGTTATATTTTTTTAATGTAAGTATCCAATTGATTTTAATTGAATTTTTTTTATCATTTAAATTTAATTGATAAAATTTTATCATTTGAATAGATTTTTGTTACTTTCTTTATTATATATTTTGAAAATGTTTTTCATATTCAACTTTTTTTTTATATTAAAAAAGGACAGATATTTATAAATAAATATTTATATTTATATTATTGAGAAATCAACCTAATAGATATTTATATTTTCATTAGAAAAGTTTTTTTTTAAACTTGTAGCAAAACAATCTTTCCTTTCCCATGTAAAGTACCCAACAAGATTTGATAAATATTCAAACAAGTTGTTGGCTCAGTAACATCTCATTTCAAAGATTCAATAGATATCTGTATTTATATTGTTGAGATGTTTTTATAATCAAATAATTTTTTCTCCAAATATTTGTGCTACTCTTTACATGCTCTGTGTTAGCTATTCCTTGATTCATATTCAAGGAAGAGTTGTGTTATCATTGTAATTTTAACCATTGTTGTTACTCCGTGTTGGTGCTACCTTTGTTTCTTTTCTCCCTGTTTTTAAGTCACACTGAATACATTGATATGAAAGTTTGCAAAGAATAAGTCTGTACAACGCTGCAGCGTTAAAATATCATAACCACTACACAGTGTTCAAACACTGCCATTTAATTTCTTTAATTTCAGATCAAGTTGGAGTAATGGCCATGTTCAAATTACTTGGGAGTAAAGTAAGTATGGTAAAGACACACAGTAGGTATGAAAAAAGTTTGAGAGCCGTCTCGTCCAAGGTTGGGAAGGATTATACAATTCCAGATCAAGTTGGAGTAATGGCCAAGTTCAAATTAGTATGGAGTAAATTATGTATGATAAAACACACAGTAGATATTAAAAAGGTTTGAGCCCGCCTCGTCCAAGGTTGGGAAGGAGTAGAAAAATGAAAATGGAAAGGTTTCCTTTAACCCGGAGGTCAAGCTTATCCGATTAGAGTGAAACATCGATGCATTAGTAGAGATAATGTAACTATCTCATCATGTCTTATTAGAGATGCATCAAGCTACTATTAGAGATGCATCAAGAGTAGCTTGATGTTAGTGTTAAAATTGCAAATGCAGAAAACATAATTCACATATGATAATTAACAATCACACACAAGAAACACATGATTTCACGTGGTTCACCCAAACGTTGGGCTACTTACACCAAGTATAGGCATCGGTTGTCTTATTATTTAGATCATGAAGATTACAACAGACTAACAAGTTCTCAGTCTGTCTCTCTCTTTGCCGGCTTAAATGAATTTATACATCCATACAAGAAACTGATTATTAAATGCAATCCCTATCCATATTCTAACTTGGTCTATTTAGATGTAACCAACGCAAAATAATAGGATCAAATCCATCCTTTGAGGAATTCGTTGTCACCAAATCCCAACAATCTCCACCTTCACAACAATTAACCTGATACCTTGCTCCTTCCTTTTGTTCATCACCTTTTCTGCAAGCCAATAGAAACCAAACACCACT